>JARSSU010019461.1:0-16460 GCA_029619165.1 Eurosta solidaginis
TTAGATATAGTTGGACCATTACCTATTTCAAAAGGACATCGCTATATTTTAACGATTATTGAAAAGATTACCCGCTGGCCTGAGCATATGCATTAAAAGACATTTCAGCAACTACAATTGCAAATAAGTTTTTTAGAGAATATATTTCTCGGTTTGGAGTTCCGTTAAAGATAACAACTGATCAAGGTAGCAATTTACATCGAATGTTTTCAGAGTTAACAAATACTTGGTAGTCACCAAATTACAACATCCGCATATCACCTCAAGGAAATGGCTTATGGTTGAAAGGTTTCATAGACAATTAAAGAACTACTATAATAGCTAGAGAGGACACAAATAATGTATGACGAAGTTACACTGTCATATTACTTGTTTGCGATCTATTATACAAGAAGATATTTCGGCTACACCAGCGGAAATGGTTTCGATCAGAATTTACGTTTGCCAGGGAACTTGTGTGCCATCAGCTAAAAATTTCTCATCAACTGAAGTTTTAAGTAATTACGTGAACATTTCGAAATGTTAGATCAAATTTAAGTCATCATAAGATGCTGATACTGGAATTTATGTTCCAAAAGATCTCAAACTTGTAATTTGCATTTCGTTCGAGTCATAATAAACATTCATTACAACAACCATAGAAGGACCTTACAAATTGTGGAAAAGACCAAAATGTTTTAAACTTGAAATAGATAATAATATTAAAACGATTCCTATTGATAGATTAAACGCTGCAATATGAGACAACAGACACAAACAACACAAGAATTTACATAAAAAGAGAGTTACATTCAGTCAATTTGTTTAATGATAATTTTCTTGAAGGGGGATAATGTAGGGTTCTATTATCTTCATTTAACTTGTATTTTAGTTACTTTGAACTTTTTATTTTAAATGTATTATCAATATTTTAAGTTTTCAATATGATTTTCAATTTTCAAAAATATTCATGATTGTAAAAATAAAAAAATATATATTGACGCATACATTATAGGCGTTTTAAAAAATATAATTTAAATTTTTATATAAAATAAAAACGTAGTTTCAATTACTACACGACGGATCCCGGAAACTATGCAGATAATGATGCCGCAAAAGTCTTTAAATGATCCTAATTGTCCCGAAATTACCCTGACGGGATCCCGGACGGATAGCGAAATCATCCAGAAATGATGCGCGACAGGGTCCCCAAATGATCCCGTATTAGTCGAGAAAAAGTCCCGAAATGACCCCGACGGTATCTCGGACGAACCCGGAAACTATGTAGAATGATCTCCGAAATGGCCCCGTCGAGATCCACGACGGATCCCGGGAAACTATGCAGAAATGATGCCGGAAAGGTCTTCAAATGATCCCCTAATAGTCCCGAAATGATCCCGAACGGATCCCGAAAACAGCCAGAAATGATGCCGGAAGGGACCCCAAATGATCCCGAAAAGTCGCGAATTAACCCCGACGGATCCCGGACGGATCCCGAAAACCATCCAGAAATAATGGCGGAAGGGACCTAAATGACCCCGAAAAAGTTCCGTAATGATCCGCGAAACCATCAAGAATTATCTCTCAAAGGTACGCAAATCATCGCGAAAATACCCCGACTGGATGCCGAACGGATCCCGAAACCCATCCAGAAATGATGCCTAAAGGGCCCCCGAATGATCTCGAAATAGTACCGAAATGATCCCGGAATATTCCCGGAAATATCCCAAAATAACCCCGACGGGATCCCGGAGGAACCCGAAAACTATACAGAAATTATCCCGGAAGGGTCCCAAAATGATCGGGAAATAGTCCCGAAAAAGTCCCGAAATGACCCGGCGGGATCCGGACGCATCCCGAAAACCAATCCAAAAATGATCCCGGAAGGGTCTCGATATGACCGCAACGGGATTACAAATAAGGCGAAGCTAATTGTAGAACCATTTTAATAAGGCAGCAGGCGCGTTGGAGCGAATGAAGAGTTACAAAAAACATACAGGTAAAGCTAATAAAAAGCGTGCTAATAAAAACAATTGATGGAGGGCGGATGGCGGAGGAGAAGTACCGCTGCTCGTTTTCCAAAATGTTTAGATCTCTATATGTGTGTGTCAGATACCAAAAACTATTGATTTAGGAGAAAATTATATTGAGTTATAACAATTTATAGATTTTACACCAGAGGGTGGAAAGGGAGGGAGGTTGAGGGGGGTGGGGAGACGGAGGGTGTCACTGCTCACTTTGTAAGCCCTCGACTTATTTGACCCATTGAGTCTGTGATATTGGTGAAGGCCAGTATACGTAAAGTTATTATGTGTAAAAATTATTAAAAAGCATGCTCGAAGGGGTCGTGGGACCCGACCCCTCTTTCCATGTTCGAAAAAAATTTCGCTAGTAGACTACTGTCTGTGTCCAAATTTCATCAAAATCCGTGTAGCCGTTCTGGCGTGATTCAGTCGCAAAGACTAAAAAAAATATAATAATTAATTTATACAGTTCGTGTGGGGAGGGGACCTCCCCCCTTTTGAAAAATATATAGCTAGTAGATCCTTCTGGACCATTGGCTATATGTGTGCAACTTCATTCCAAATCCGTCCAGCCGTTCTTGCGTGATTGACTCACAAAGACAAACGTCTGGACAAACATCCAAACATCTAACATCCAAACTTTGTCATTTATAATATACTAGCCTTTACCGCGGCCCCGTCCGCAAGGAATTTTAAATATATGGGCTATTCGCGTTAGCCTGCTTATTATCCAGAAATGATCCCGGAAGGGTCTCGATATGACCCTTACGGATTACAAATAAGGTGAAGCTAATTATAAAACCATGTTAATAAGGCAGCAGGCGCATTGGAGCGAATAAAAAGTTAGATAGAAACATACAGGTAAAGCTAATAAAAGCGTGCTAATAAAAAACAATTGATGGAGGGCGGATGGCGGGAGTAGAGGAGAGGACCACTGATCGTTCCTCCAAAATTGTCTAGATCTCGTTCTGTATGTACCAGATACCAAAAACTATTGATTTAGGAGAAAATTTAGATTGAGTTATAACAATTTATGGATTTTACACCAGAGGGGGAGATAAAGGGGGGGCGGGCGGAGGGTGTCACTGCTTACTTTGTAAGCCCTCGACTTATTTGACCCCTTGAGTCTGTGATATTGGTGAAGGCCAGTATACGTAAAGTTATAATGTGTAAAAATTATGAAAAATAATTTCTCGAAGGGTCGGGGACCCCCACCCCTCTTTCCATGTTCGAAAAAAATTTCGCTAGTAGACTACTGTCTGTGTCCCAAATTTCATCAAAAATCCGTGTAGCCATTCTGGCGTGATTCAGTCGCAAAGACGAAAAAATATAATAATTAAATTATAACTGTTCCTAGGGGGCGGGGAACACGCCCCTTTTGAAAAAATATATAGCTAGTAGATCCTTCTAGACTATTGGCTATATGTGTGCAAAATTTCATCCAAATCGGTCCAGCCGTTCTTGCGTTATTGAGTCACAAAGACAAACGTCTGGACAACATCCAAACATCCAAACATCCAACATCCAAACATCTAAACATCCAAACATCCAAACATCTTAAACCAAACTTTCCATTTATAATATATATTAGATATAGACTAGCTACTTTACCCGCGCCCGTCCGCAAGCAGAAAATAAAATATATGTGCTATTCACGTTAGCCTGCTTATCAAGTTATCTGTTTAAAAATTATTTTTCTCTAATGTATTTTGTTTTTGTAATTTAGTAAAAAAAAAGAACTAAATGAGAAGATAAGCTGAAAGGCACGCTTTCATGAATAGTACAATACAGTTTTTTCGAATTAAAAAAATACATTTTGTTTTTAATTAAATTAACTGATATGAAAGGGGTGAAAGAATTACTACTCATAGAACAAAGGTGTGAAACTACAATTAGCTAAAACTAAAGAGAATTTTTAGATGAAAATAGTGTTGCTTTTTCAGGTTTTAGTTGATTAAAATATTACAAAAAGTGTAATTATAGTTATAACAGTTCCTTACACTATTATAGAACGAAAAAGCTGTGTTAGATTGAAGATAAAACATACCGAATTTTAATTACGAATAATTAGCAGCAAATCCACGGCCATAAAAGCTCATAATTTAAAACGGCATGTGTGCTGAACTACCGGCTTCGAAGAGACCTAAAATTATCCCGGAAGGGTCCCAAAATGACCCCGACGGGATCCCGGACGAATCCCGAAAACCATCCAGAAAGGATGCCGGAAGGGAGCCCAAATGATCCCGAAAAAGCCCAAAATGACCCCGACGGGATCTCGGAAGGATCCTGAAAACCATCCAGAAATGATACCGGAAGGGACCCCCAAATGATCCCGAAAAAGTCCCGAAATTACCCCGTCGAGAGCCCCGGCGGATCCAGAAAACTATGCAGAAATGATGCCGGAGAGGACCTCAAATGATCCCCTAAGAGTCCCGAAATGATCCCGCGCGGATCCCGGACGGATCCCGAAAACCATTCAGTAACGATGCCGAAAGGGTCCCCAAATAATACCGGATAAGTAGAGAAAAAGTCCCGAAATGACCCCGACGGGATCTCGGACGAACCCCGGAAACTATGCAGAAATGATCCCGAAATAGTCCCGAAATGGCCCCGTCGAGATCCCGACGGATCCCGGAAACTATGCAGAAATAATGCCGGAAAGGTCTTCAAATGATCCCCTAGTTGTCCCGAAATTACCCTGACGGGATCCCGGGATCCCGAAAAAGTCCCGAAATGATCGCGACGGGATCCCGGACGGATACCGAAATCCATCCAGAAATGATGCCGAAAGGTTCCCCAAATGATCCCGTATTAGTCGAGAACAAAGTCCCGAAATGACCCCGACGGTATCTCGGACGAACCCCGGAAACTATGCAGAAATGATCCCGAAATAGTCCCGAAATGAACCCCGACGAATCCCGAAAACCATCCAGAAATGATGCCGGAAGGTACCCCAAATGATCCCGAAAAAGTCGCGAAATTACCCCGACGGGATCCCGGACGGATACCGAAAACCATCCACATAGGATGCCGGAAAGGTCCTCAAATGATCCCCTAATAGTCCCAAAATGACCCCGTCGGGATTCCGAACGGATCCCCAAAACTATCCAGAAATGATGCCGGAAAGGTCTTCAAATGATCCCCTAATAGTCTCGAAATCACCCTGAGGGAATCCCGGACGGATCCCGAAAACCATCCAGAAATGATGCCGAAAGGGTCCTCAAATTAAATCGTATTAGTCGAAAAAAAGTCCCGAAATGACCCCGACGGAATCCCTGACGAATCCCTAAAACAATCCAGAAATGATGCCGAAAGGGTCCCCAAATGATCCCGTATTAGTCGAGAAAAAGTCCCGAAATGATCCCGACGAGATCCCGGACGAATCCCGAAAGCCATCCAGAAATGATGCCGGAAGAGACCCCAAAAAATCCCGAAAAAGTTCCGAAATAACCCCGACGGGAACCGGGACGGATACCGAAAACCATCTAGAAATAATGCCGGTAGGTACCCAAAAATGATCCCGAAATAGTCCCAAAATGATCCCATATTAGTCCAGAAAAAGTCCCGAAATGACCCCGACGGTATCTCGGACGAACCCCGGAAACTATGCAGAAATGATCCCGAAATAGTCCCGAAATTACCCCGTCGAGACCCCCGACGGAAAGGTCTTCAAATGATCCCCTAATTGTCCCGAAATTACCCTGACGGGATCCCGGACGGATACCGAAATCCATCCAGAAATGATGCCGAAAGGGTCCCCAAATGATCCCGTATTAGTCGAGAAAAAGTCCCGAAATGACCCCAACGGTATCTCGGACGAACCCCGGAAACTATGCAGAAATGATCCCGAAATGACCCCGTCGATCTCCCCGACTGATCCCGCAAACTATGCAGAAATGATGCCGGAAAGGTCTTCAAATGATCTCCTAATAGTCCCGAAATGATCCCCGACGAATCCCGGAAGCTGTGCAGAAATGATGCCGGAAAGGTCTTCAAATGATCCCCTAATAGTCCCGAAATGATCCCTAACGGATCCCGAAAACCATCCAGAAATGATGCCGGAAGGGACCCCAAATGATCCCGAAAAAGTCGCGAAATGACCCCGACGGGATCCCGGACGGATCCCGAAAACCATCCAGAAATGATGGCGGAAGGGACCCAAAATGACTCCGAAAAAGTCCCGTGGTGATCCCGGAAACAGTAAAGAATTTATCTCTCAAAGGTACGCAAATTATCCCGAAAATACCCCGACGGGATGCCGGACGGATCCCGAAAGCCATCCAGAAATGATGCCGGAAAGGTCCCCAAATGATGGCGAAATAGTTCCGAAATTATCCCGGAATAGTCCCGAAAATGTCCCAAAATAACCCCGACGGGATCCCGGACGGATCCCGAAAACTATACAGAAATTATCCCGGAAGGGTCCCAAAATGATCCCGAAATAGTCCCGAAAAAGTCCCGAAATGACCCCGGCGGGATCCCGGACGGATCCTGAAAACCATCCAGAAATTACACCGGAAGGGTCTCGATATGACCCTAGCGGGATTACAAATAAGTTGAAGCTAATTATAAAACCGTGTTAATAAGGCAGCAGGCGCGTTGGAGCGAATGAAGAGTTACATAGAAACATACAGGTAAAGCTAATAAAAGCAATTGGTGGAGGGCGGATATCAGGAGGAGAAGGAGAGGATCACTGATCGTTTTCCAAAATTGTCTAGATCTCGATCTGTATGTGCCAGATACCAAAAACTACTGATTTAGGAGAAAATTTATATTAAGTTATAACAATTTATAGATTTTACACCAGAGGGGGTGATAAAGGGGGGGGCGGAGGGTGTCACTGCTCACTTTGTAAGCCCTCGACTTATTTGACCCCTTGAGTCTGTGATATTGATGAAGGCCAGTATACGTAAAGTTATAATGTGTAAAAATTATTAAAAAGTAATTGCTCGAAGGGGTCGTGGGTCCCCCACCCCTCTTTCCATGTTCGAAAAAAATTTCGCTAGTAGACTACTGTCTGTGTCCCAAATTTCATCAAAATCCGTGTAGCCATTCTGGCGTGTTTCAGTCGCAAAGACGAAAAAATATAATAATTAAATTATAACTGTTCCTAGGGGGGCGGGGACCACGCCCCTTTTGAAAAATATATAGCTAGTAGATCCTTCTAGACTATTGGCTATACGTGTGCAAAATTTCATCCAAATCGGTCCAGCCGTTCTTGCGTGATTGAGTCACAAAGACAAACGTCTGGACAAACATCCAAACATCTTCACATCCAAACTTTGCCATTTATAATATATATTAGATATATTAGATATTAGATATTAGATACTAGCCTTTACCCGCGGCCCAGTCTGCAAGGAGAAAATAAAATATAGACCTGACGGAATCCCGAACGGATCTCGACAACTATCTAGAAATGATGCCAAAAGGGCCCGCAAATGATCCCGTATTAGTCGAGACAAAGTCCCGAAGTGACCCCGAAGGGATGCCGGACGAATCCCAAAAACCATCCAGAAATGATGCCGGAAAGGTCCTCAAATGATGCCCTAATAGTCCCGAAATTACCCTGATGGGATCCCGGACGGATCCCGAAAACCATCCAGAAATGATGCCGAAAGGATTACCAAATGATCCCGTATTAGTCGCGAAAAAGTCCCGAAATGACCCCGACGGGATCCCGGACGGATCCCGAAAACCATCCAGAAATGATGCCGAAAGGGTTCCCAAATGATCCCGTATTAGTCGCGAAAAAGTCCCGAAATGACCCGACGGGATCCCGGACGGATCCCGAAAACCATTCAGAAATGATGCCGAAAGGATTCCCAAATGATCCCGTATTAGTCGAGAAAAAGTCCCGAAATGACCTCGACGGCATCCCGGACGAATCCCAAAAACCATCCAGAAATGATGCCGGTCGGTATCCCAAATAATCCCGAAATGGTCCAGAAATGACCTCGTCGGCATCCCGGACGGATCCCGAAAATCATCCAGAAATGATGCCGAAAAGGTCCCCAGATGATCCCCTAATAGTCCCGAAATTACCCTGATGGGATCCCGGACGGATCCCGAAAACCATCCAGAAATGATGCCGAAAGGATTCCCAAATGATCCCGTATTATTCGCGAAAAAGTCCCGAAATTACCCCGACGGGATCCCGGACGGATCCGGAAAACCATCCAGAAATGATGCCGAAAGGGTTCCCAAATGATCCCGTATTAGTCGCGAAAAAGTCCGAAATGACCCGACGGGATCCCGGACGGATCCGAAAACCATCCAGAAATGATGCCGGAAGAGCCCCCAAATGATCCCGAAAAAGTCCCCAAATGACCCCGACGAGATCCTGGACGGATCCCGAAAACCATCCAGAAATGATGCCGGAAGAGCCCCCAAATGATTCCGGAAAAGTCCCCAAATTACCCTGACGAGATCCCGGACGGATCCCGAAAACCATCCAGAAATGATGCCGAAAGGGTTCCCAAATGATCCCGTATTAGTCGCGAAAAAGTCCCGAAATGACCCCGACGGAATGCCGGACGAATCCCGAAGACCATCCAGAAATGATGCCGGCGTCCACCTATAGAATTAAGCCCACTTCCTTTTAAAATACTCTTTAATACCTTCCATTTGATACCCATGTCATACAAACAGATTCCAGGGTTACCCTAGGTTCTTTTCCTACATGGTGATTTTCCCCTCTTTGACAAAGTATGAAGGAAAATCGTTCGAAAAAACGTCACCCTTGGTTTAAAATTTGGTCGATATTTCCCAAACGTATGTGATATGGAAATAAAAACCATTAATAAACCATCTACGAAACCCTAAGAAACCAACGCAGCTAAGCTCTAAGCTGAGTATGTAATGTTCGGTTACACCCGAACTTAGCCTTTTTTAAACGGCTTGACTTGACAGGCTGCACGGCCAGCGCGAATTTTGTAATTAAAATTTAAGTAAATTCCCGATAAGCTACAAGCTTGAAACTTGGAATATAGTCCAGAATAAGAAAAAAATCGCCGCTAGGTGGCGCAGGGATCGAATATTCACAAAAATCGTATTTGTGGTCCGATTTGGCTCATATTTGGAAATATTTGACATACAGAAATAGAAACGGCTTTAGTAAAAAAATTCACGCTAGGTGTTGCAAAAATTGCGATATTCAAAAACCCGTACTTGTCTGTCCGATTTGGCTCTTTGAACAAATATTATATACAGTCCGGTAGAAGTGACATGGAAATACTTTGGAGCACATAAGTTCAAATGTTGTTAGTGAAATTTCATTACAAAAATTCATTTCCCGGTAGAAGTGACGTCTGAATACTTTGGAGCACATAAGTTCAAATTTTGTTTTGACATTTCACTAAATAAAATAAATTTAAAAAATTTTTTTAGTTAAACGGTTTTATTGAAAACAAGGTAGGTCCTAGGTACTAGTCATCATACTCCTCATTAATCTAGGGCGTTGATCAGACAATTAAATAAAAGCGTTGGACGCGTCAAATTTCTATTGATAGTTATAAGTAAAACCAATTGAACCTTAATCAGGTTATGCTACGCCTCACATTTTTAGAAATTTCACGCGTCCAGCGCTTTTACTTAATTGTCTGATCAACGCCCTTGATTGATAAGGAGTGTGATGCCTAGTACCTAGGACCTACCTAATTATTTTCTATCTTTTAGTATTATTACTACTTAAGGTAAGTATTGTTTTCAATAAGACTGTTTAACTTAAACATTTTTTTAAATTATTTTATTATTTGTTATAACCAGCTGTACTTGTATACCGGGTATTATAACTTTGATTGGATAACGATTGGTTATACAGGTGTAAAGGAATCGAGATAGATATAGACTTCCATATATCAAAATCATCAGTATCGAAAAACAATTTGATTGAGTCATCTCCGTCCGTCCATCCGTCCGCCTGTCCGTTAACACGATAACTTGAGTAAATATTGGGATATATGCACCAAATTTGGTACACGAGCTTATCTGGACCCAGAATAGATTGGTATTGAAAATAAACGACATCGGATGATAACCACGCCCATTTTTATATATATAACATTTTGGAAAAGATAAAAACCTGATTATTTAGTAAATAATGCACCCAGAATGCTGCAATTTGACGTGTGGACTGATATTGATACTCTTGATAAAAATTTGAAGAAAAAAATTTCAAAACGGGCGTGATAAAATCAATTTTACAAATATTATTAATCAGAACTCAAAAATCGTTAAACCTATCATAACAAAATTCGGTAGAGAGATTGCCTGAAGAAAAATTAACGAAAGCGGTTAAGGACCACGCACTCTTTTATATAAAAGATTTTCAAAAGGGTCGTGGACGAATAAAATAAGGTATATCTTGCCAAAAAAGAGCTTTATATCAATTGTATTTTATTTCCCAAGTGGATTTATGACAATAAATAGGAAAAACTTCAACATCCCTGGCACATCCCCTTTTATGGCTATGCAATTTTCTATGTTTCGGGAGCCATAACTCGAAGAAAAATTTGTTCAGAATAGAACCATATGTATATGTATGTATTATTGTGCAGCCTTGTAACACTATGAAGCACACAAAACAAACAACAACAGAGCTGGCTTTCCGTAATTCGATGGTCGATACTTGTCGGTACGATACTTCAATTCGATATCGAACCATCGATGAGGCCGTTTTAGTTTCCCTCTAGTTCTCATATTTTGGGTAGTGTTTGGAAAGTGATTTGTGCCTGTCAAAAACTGTGTGCTATATATAAAAAATAAAAAGCAAAAATTTTTAATTGGCGTTATTTTTTGATTTTGGACGATTTTAGTGCGGAAAACTCGTCAGTTAATAGGAGGAGGATAACATATGCATTAAATCCTATGGAGTTGCCACAAAAACAGTAAGATTATATGTATATCAAAGAGTAAATCTTAAATCTGTATATTTGCATTTCACAGCTTCCAAACAAAATACCGGCTAACCAAAGAAATTTTTATGGAAATCGTAAGAGAAACGGTCCTAAGGGAAGGTGTACAAAGCACGTATATTCCTCGTATATTGCTACGGAAATTATCCGTTCTTCCATGTCGATTAAAGAAATGGCATCATATGAACCGCGGCCCGTTCTTTTCAAACTGCTCATGCGAGGTGTTAGTTTGTGTTCCGTATTGTATTTCAGTGCGGTTTTGATGCGGTTAATAGCTGCGACAACATACAAGAACATACTTTTATTTCTTCTAGGTATGGGCTGACTACAAATATAACACGAAACGCAAACTAACAAAACGCATGAACAGTTTTAAAAGAACGGGCGGTGGTCCATATGATGCCGTTCCTTTAAACGACACGGAAGAACGGATAATTGCCGTAGCAAAAATAAATGAACATTTGTTAGGAGTTCCAGGCGCTACGTCACATGGAAGCAATACAGACCGACAGCAATTTTGAGCGCAGAAAGTTCCTCTGGCAACGACGAGAATAAAGCGCCAAGTGAGTCGCCACGAGATAATATAAGTTCAGGATCAGAAAGCGATAACGAGCCACCACAAACTCCCAGAGCAAGAAAATTTACAGATCTAAAAATGAAGATTATTGAAAAAGAAATAGATAAACAGGAAAAATTTCAAAATGAAATGTTAAGGCTCTTAAAAAAAGCAACGAAATTGGACAAAAAAGCTGCAGTTAATGGAAAAACAAATTGCAATTGAAGTTCAGTACAAGAAAATTAAAGTTCAAGTAATGGAGGCGGATTTGGAAAAAGTGAAAGTTGAACTCTCTTTGCTGAAACGAAAAATTAGTAAAAAATGAAGCTACCTATATGTTTGTGTTAAATAAGTACAATGTTTATCTATTTTTTATTTAATTAATTCGTCCTATGGGTGAACTTTTACGACAATGAAGTGCGCTTTTATGTTATTTATGACCAATTTACAAACAATTTTACTTTATTTGCTACCAATTAAAATGCAATTCTTACATAGCTGAATGGAAAATATGGTCTTTTATTCTATTTCTTATTCTATCTGCTTCTCGGTTGCCTGTGTCCCGCGGGGTAGTTTCTACCACCCCTTCTTGCCTAGAAGTTATAGCTTCATTATTGGTACGAAAAGGAATACTACGGCTAATGCACACGTTATGAAGAGCGGCACCCACGTTTGTAATTTTCCCAACAATTTGTTGGGCTATATCTTCGTTTTCTGTCGTCTGATAATATCCTCAGAGGCCTAAACGGGACGATGCAATTAAAGTTAATATATTTAAAATAGATTTATATAATAATAAACTAACCTTTGTAAACGCCAATAGTTCTTTCAACAACGCTCCTAGCTTTGCTATGAGTATCATTAAAAAAGCTTTTGCTTTCGTCTGGCGCATCTTCTCGTAACCGGTACGGTGTAATTAGCCATGGTTCAAGAGGGTATCCCGAATCACCCAATAGCCACGAGTTTCTATTCCCACTGTTGCATTGTGGCTCCATTAACAATCTCTCTTTTGAGGCCTTCCACACAAATGAGTCGTGTGGGCATATAGTTTTGATTATAAGTTTATGATCACATATCTGTAATAAAGCATGTCCAATGCGATTACTCAATAAACAGTTCTAAAGAAAGGATTTACATAAAACAAGTAAGGAAGGTTAAATTCGGGTGTAACCGAACATTACATACTCATTTCAGAGCTATGGTGGCAACATAAGGGAAAATAAACATGTAGGAAAATGAACCGAGGGTAACCCTGGAATGTGTTTGTATGACATGTGTATCAAATGCAAGGTATTAAAGAGTATTTTAAGAGGGAGTGGGCCATAGATCTATACGTGGACGCCTTTTCCAGATACCGCCATAAAGGTGGACCAGGAGTGACTCTAGAGTGTGTTTGTACGATATGGGTATCAAATTAAAGGTATTAATGAATGTTTTAAAAGGGAGTGGTGGTAGTTGTATAGGCGGTGGCCTTTTCGAGATATCGCCATAAAGGAGGACCAGGCGTGACTTAGAATGCGTTTGTACAATATGGGTATCAAACGAAAGGTGCTAATGAGTATTTCAAAAGGGCGTGGGGTATAGTTCTACAGGTGGACGCCTTTTCGAGATATCGCCATAAAGGTGGACCAGAGGTGACTCTAGAGTGTGTTTGTACGATATGGGTATCAAATTAAAGGTATTAATGAAGGTTTTAAAAGGGAGTGGTGGTAGTTGTATAGGTGGTGGCCTTTTCGAGATATCGCCATAAAGGTCGACCAGGCGTGACTCTAGAATGCGTTTGTACAATATGGGTATCAAACGAAAGGTGTTAATGAGTATTTTAAAAGAGCGTGGGGCTTAGTTCTATAGGTGGACGCCTTTTCGAGATATCGCCATAAAGGTGCACCAGGGGTGACTATAGAATGTGTTTGTACAATATGGCTATCAAACGAAAGGTGTTAATGGGTATTTTAAAAGGGCGTGGGGCTTGGTTCTATAGGTGGACGCCTTTTCGAGATATCGCCATAAAGGTGGACCAGGGGTGACTATAGAATGTGTTTGTACAATATGGCTATCAAACGAAAGGTGTTAATGGGTATTTTAAAAGGGCGTGGGGCTTGGTTCTATAGGTGGACACATTTTCGAGATATCGCCATAAAGGTGCACCAGGGGTGAATTTAGAATGTGTTTGTACGATACTGGTATCAAATTAAAGGTATTAATGAGGGTTTTAAAAGGGAGTGGTGGTAGTTGTATAGGTGGTCGCCTTTTCGAGATATCGGCATAATGGTGGACCAGGGGTGACTCTAGAATGCGTTTGTACAATATGGGTATCAACCGAAAGGTATTAATGAGAATTTTAAAAGGAAGTGGGCCTTAGTTCTATAGGTGGAGAGATATAGCCATAAAGGTGGACCAGGGGTGACTCTCGAATATGTTTGTGCGATATGGGTATCAAATGAAAGGTGTTAATGAGGCTTTTAAAAGGGAGTGTTGGTAGTTGTGACCCAGAACATCATCTGTTGGATACCTCTAATTTATTTATATATGTAATACCTGCCAAGATTTCAAGGGTTTTTTATTTCGCGCTGCAGAACTTTTTCATTTTCTTCTACTTAATATGGTAGGTGTCACACCCATTTTACAAAGTTTTTTTCTAAAGTTATATTTTGCGTCAATAAACTAATCCAAATACCATGTTTCATCCCTTTTTATACTCAGTTGAGCAGAGCTCACAGAGTATATTAAGTTTGATTGGATAACGGTTGGTTGTACATATATAAAGGAATCGAGATAGATATAGACTTCCATATATCAAAATAATCAGGATCGAAAAAAAATTTGATTGAGCCATGTCCGTCCGTCCGTCCGTCCGTTAACACGATAACTTGAGTAAATTTTGAGGTATCTTGATGAAATTTGGTATGTAGGTTCCTGAGCACTCATCTCAGATCGCTATTTAAAATGAACGATATCGGACTATAACCACGCCCACTTTTTCGATATCGAAAATTTCGAAAAACCGAAAAAGTGCGATAACTCATTACAAAAGACAGATAAAGCGACGAAACTTGGTAGATGGGTTGACGTTATGACGCAGAATAGAAAATTAGTAAGATTTTGGACAATGGGCGTGGCCCCCGCCCACTTTTACAAGAAGGTAATTTAAAAGTTTTGCAAGCTGTAATTTGGCAGTCGTTGAAGATATCATGATGAAATTTGGCAGGAACGTTACTACTATTACTCTATATGTGCTAAATAAAAATTAGCAAAATTGGATTAAGAACACGCCCACTTTTTAAAAAAAAATTTTTTTAAATTAAAATTTTAACAAAAAATTTAATATCTTTACTGTATATAAGTAAATTAAGTCAAAATTCAACTCCAGTAATGATATGATGCAACAAAATACAAAAATAAAAGAAAATTTCAAAATGGGCGTGGCTCCGCCCATTTTCATTTAGTATGTCTAGAATACTTTTATTGCCATAAGTCGAACAAAAATTTACCAATCCTTCTCAAATTTGGTAGGAGCATAGATTCTATGACGGTAACTGTTCTCTGTGAAAATGGGCGAAATTGGTGGAAGCCACGCCCAGTTTTTATACACAGTCCACCGTCTGTCCTTCCGCTCGGCCATTAACACAATAACTTGAGCAAAATCCGATATATCTTTACTAAACTTAGCCCACGTACTTACCTGAGCTCACTTTTTCTTGGTATAAAAAATGGGCGAAATCTGACCATAACCACGCCCACTTTATCGATATCGAAAATTACGAAAAATGAAAAAAATTCCATAATTCTATACCAAATACGAAAAAAAGGGAGGAAACATGGTAACTGGATTGGTTTGTTGACGCAAAATATAACTTTGGAAAAATCTTTGTAAAATGGGTGTGACACCTACCATATTAAGTAGAAGAAAATGAAAAAGTTCTACAAGGCGAAATCAACAGCCCTTGGAATCTTGGCAGGAATACTGTTAGTGGTATTGCATATATAAATAAATTAGCAGTACCCGACAGATGATTTTCTGGATCACCTGGTCCACATTTTGGTGGATATCACGAGAACGCCTTCACATATACATCTAAGGGCCACTCGCTTTTAAAAACCCTCATTAATACCTTTAATTTGATATCCATATCGTACAAAAACATACCAGAGTCACCCCTGTCCCACCCTAATGGCGATATCTCGAAAAGGCGTCCACCTATAGAACTAATGCCCCCTCTCTCTTAAAATGCTAGTAACACCTTTCGTTTGATACCCATATCGTACAAACATTCTAGAGTAACCCCTGGCCCACCCTAATGGCGATATCTCGAAAAGGCGTCCACCTATAGACCTAGTGTCCACTCCCTCTTAAAATGCTCAGTAACACCTTTCATTTGATACCCATATCGTACAAACAAATTCTAGAGTCAGCCCTGGTCTACCTTTATGGCGATATCCCTAAATGGCGTTCATCCATAGAAACTATGGCCTATTCTCTCTTAAAATACTCTTTAATACCTTTCATTTGATACACATGTTATACAACCACATTCCAGGGTTACCCCAGATTGATTTTCCTTATTTTGTCTCCATAGCTCTCAACTGAGTATGTTATGTTCGGTTACACCCGAACTTAGCCTTCCTTACTTGTTCATATTTGGTATAGAATTATGGCAGTTTTTTCGTTTTTCGTAATTTTCGATATCGAAAAAGTGGGCGTGGTCATAGTTCGATTTCGGCCATTTTTTATACCAATACAAAGTGAGTTCAGATTAGTACGTGTGCTAAGCTTAGTAAAGATATATCGATTTTTGCTCAAGTTATCGTTTTAACGGCCGAGCGACAGACGATCAACTGTGTATAAAAACTGGGCATGGCTTCAACCGATTTCGCCCATTTTCACAGAAATAAGTTATCGTCCCAGAATCTAGCCCCTACCAAATTTCACAAGGATTATTAAATTTTTGTTCGACTTATGGCATTAAAAGTATCCTAGACAAATTA
>JARSSU010019463.1:0-61186 GCA_029619165.1 Eurosta solidaginis
AAAAGTAAAATACGGTTTGCAGTACGCATGAAAAAGTTGTCTTTGGATATTTTGACAGTTCTTGTGCAAAGGCTTTTTTCTGATCCCTTCATTAATACCTAAAGCAAATTTTATTGCTCTGCGTTCAATGTTTCACGTTTAAAGAAACTTTGGAGCATCGTTTTTTCAAGCGGCACACATGTCGTTGGCCCGGGTATCTTCAGTATGAACTTTGGTTCTCGTTAAAGGTCCCATACCTTTAGTATTAACACGATGAGTTTATTGAGAGCACGATTAAACAAACCAACAATATTATCGCCCGCATAGAACTCAATAATTTGTTTGAGCTCTAGATAATACTTACTTCTCGAAGGTTATATAACCAGCCCGGTCTTTTCTCACCATTACAATCCACTACCAGAACTGAAACTGTCTTCTTGGATTTTTCGGTAGCATATCCAGTGATCAACGTAAACAGGACGTTTTTAAAATAAAATTTAATTGGGGCATATTATGTATATTATAAAAAACATTATTTTCGGAGTAATATCAAAACTCATTTTGGTGTCCTTTGACAAGGTTCAAATTAGGGGCACCAAAGTGCAGTGTCGGCAATGTGATAGAAGTTTGGGTAAATCTAACAGTATTATACTGTTTTGCACACAGAAAGCGGCTTATTGAAATGAAAGGCAGTTTATCTACATTGAAAACGCTTATTGGGAGGGGCTCCATCTTCGCCTACAACAATTCGAATCATAATTATTGTCATTGAGTAGCTAATCGAATGCGCTAATGAATTCAAAAAGCACAATGCGACCTTCTGTATTGGAGCGGTTCAGTTCCTTAGTTTTTGATGTGGTCATGTGCCTTAAAATGTCATATTGTCAAAGTAAGATGTCATTTTCGGGTGCATTGCGAAACGAATCAAAGGTGGCCCGCATCGAACAAGCTATTATAAACCTTTTTTTTATTTGATTTAATACACCAAACTTCCGGCGGCACTAACGACTTTGACATTTGTCCATCGATTTACAAAATACAAAGTACATGTTTTGTTTGGAATTCTTTGATTTATGAGTATGTAGGTATGTCTACCACGTATGCTGGGACCTGACCTGTATCGTTCCGGCCATGAATTGTCTGTCGATAATTGGCATTGTCATTTTAAATTCCGCGTTGACATTATCAATCTTCATACTAATCGAGCTAGTCACTTCTTCTGTGTGAAAGGCAAAAAATTTAACATCTTCATTCAGAAGTGAAATGAGATCCTAATTTCTGTGGGAAAACAGTATTACATTTTCGGAGTGAAATTAAAACTAATTTTGGATTCACAAGGGCCTTTGATCGGACTCGATAGTTTTGAGTAAAGGCACGATTGTGAACAGCAGCGCCGCAGTGGTGTGGTGTAGCGTGATCGCCCTTTCCCAACGTACTCCTGAGTTTCAAGGTCTCGGGCCGAAGCAGGCATATTCTTGTACTTTTCGTTGGCCTTTTTTATTAATACTATAATTTAAACTCTATTTTTAAAATATTAGCTTTTTTTTTCTTCTTGGGATGTTGGGGACAAACCAACATTTTTTTATTTGTATAGTTTTTTGGGCGTGTTCTCTGAACATTGCGGTTTTTTGTTGTACAACGCAATTAATTTGTATGTTAACCTTGAATCCCTCATTTTGTAATAGGCGCCAAGTCTTCGCTGGAATATATTTCATTTTTTTGTCTTCATATTCGGTTTACACTAGGATCCCCTTTTTGTTCGAACTATGTATTTTCAGGTGGTGGTGGAAAAGACCTCAGTTTTTTTTTGGTAAAGTGCAAATACCTAAATTCCTGTCCTAATCAGAGATACTCCCTATATGATTGTTATATTTAACCCAAAACATCCCGGGGATCACAAAAACTTGAAAATAATGTAGGCATACCTCTCTACTTGTACTTTACTGAAACTCAGATGCACATGTCCTCTAGTAAAGGAGAAAAATTAACTAAAAATACAACTCGTATTTGCAATTACATTTGAACAACAAAAATCCGTCTGGCCAACATCACATTCAGTGAAGCGTAAGAAATGAGTGCTTTGGCAACCGGGTACAACAACAAAAATCTGCTACTGGACAGTCGAAGGCATTAACAAATATACAAAGATATAAAATAAACTGAAACAAATATAATAGGAAGATAAACACTTAACTACGTAAATCGCACAACGAGAGCAACGGAAATCTGCTTGTAGAGTAAAAGACAAAAAGTAGCAATAACAATAACAATGCCTTTACTAATATACAATCAAAATAACAGCAATACGAGTAACTAACTGCTTGCAACATTGGCCACAGATGCTGCTATAAAAAATTAGATTGAAGCGTTTGGATACGTAAGCGGTGGGCCGGACGTCATTTGGGGGCGTGTGGGCAGTGTTACAAGTCGTTATTTTTTCCACTGTTCTGGTTGGAAGAATAGGGAGCGTTGAAGGTATGTCGCGGCGGAGGTAAATGCTTGCTGGTTGGTAGTTCTATAACGAGTAAAAGGAAGGAGTTTTGTAAGTGACATAATGTAGACAAATGTCGTAACTCTGTGAAATAAGTAGGTTGATGAACTCCATTTAAAATAAACAACAACAATACAAGCGCAGTCATAAGTATGCAATGGGAATTTACTGCCACCAACAGTAGTGCAAAAATAGGCGAGAAATTGTTGAATTACAATAAAACTAAAGCAGAATTTTTGTATTGCGGGGACAGCACCAATAAAAGGGGAGGCGGGCACATAAAAACCTTAAGTAGAACTAAAATGTTACAGGGGTTGGTTTGTAGAAGTGTGCTCGGAGATATGGTTTTATTAGATAGTTATCGAATGCATAACACTTTTTTTTTTTTGTCTAGGTGTCGCAACATAGTTAGTATGCAATAAAGGTGAGTCACAAAGCCAAAAATCTGAAATTCTGGAAGTAAAATGAAAGGCTTACGTGACTGCCGCGAAGCTTCAGTACTGCGTACGTTCTAGTGTACTTCAATATAGATATTCTAGGTTCCAGCTAGCTCAGACCAGTATAGAGGCTTGATATAAACTCAAAAATTGGGGGGCCTTGGCGCCCGTGCAATCATTCTTTGCTCTAGCCTAACATTATTGACTTTTTGAGTTGGGGAAGGTGTGAACTTTCGTCAGAAAAATTTCAACGGTTTTGTTTATCGAAGTGGTGACACGTGGAACACTATCTACTTAAGTGTGTGGTATAGTGCCCCTTAATGATGTATTATTGGTTTTATATCCTTGAGTCAGAGAAGGCTCTTTACAGGTGAGCTTACGCGGAAAAATCTACAGTCTTCAGAATCGGGGGAAAAAAAAGTTTATGTGAGCATATTGCTCAGAATTTATGGTTAGGGGTTTGAGATAATCCCGTGCGAGGGGTATGACTGAAATCCTAAATTATTCAAGGGATTGCCAGGCGCAATGTTATAGCTTTCAAGTCAAATGTCAGCCTCACCTACGCCGTGCCCGATTAGCTGCTTATTTTATCAATCGAAGCTCTGGGCAAAACGCTCGAGTTCCTCATGGAAATGGGGGGTGGCTGGCATAGAAGATTCCATGTGGGAAATATTAAATCATTGGTCTTTGTACTTTAATGTGTTTGTTAACCGGAAAAGTACCGCATCTATCTCTGCAAAGGACCAGCAACATCGATAAACACTCCTCAAAATTTTTCGGGGAAGTGTCCTTTCGCTGCGGGTCGCAATTTTATGGGTTAGATGTGAAAAACAAGATTATGAAATTTCAGAAGACTGCCCACGCAGAGACATATGTTATAACCAGTACTAGAAAAACTATCAAAATGTATCGATATTTTCAGCTATAAAATCAAGAAATCCCAGATTCAATGCTATGATTGTTACAGCAACAGCAATCGCGTTTGTCCATCGGCCACTTATTTTTTACAGCTTGCTTGCATAAGATCTATGAGCAAATCTGTACCCATCCACCATCTATAGTTTTATGTATCATTTAAAAAGTTATCACCTGCTTTTGAATTAAAAGCCTGATATGCCCTTCACTAGTCGTTAATAAAAATAAAACAAGTAAGGAAGGTTCAGTCGGGTGTAACCGAACATTATCATACTCAGGTTGAGAGGCAACATAAGGAAAATCCCCATGTAGATAAAAATGAACCGAGGGAAACCCTGGAATGTGTTTGTATGACCATTTGTATCAAATGAAAGGTATTAAAAGTATTTTATAAAGGGAGTGGCCTTAGTTCTATAGGTGGACGCCATTTAAGGATATCGCCAAAAAGGTGGATCAGGGTTGACTCTAGAATTTCTTTGTACGATATGGGTATCAAATAAGGTATTAATGAGTATTTTATAAAAGGGAAGTGGACCTTAGTTATAGGTGGACGCCTTTTCGAGATATCGCCATAAAGGTGGACTCTAGGGGTGACTCTAGAATTTGTTTGTACCATATGGGTATCAAAAGAAAGGTGTTAATGAGTATTTAAAAGGAGTGAGCCTTAGATCTATTGTGAACGCCCTTTCGGAATATCGACATAAAGGTGTACCAGGGGTGATCTCTAACTTGTGTTCGTACGATATGGTGATCAATGATACACGGTGTTAATGAGTATTTAAAAGGCGTGGGCCTTTCGTTCTATAGGTGGTCGCCTTTTCGGAGATGATCGCCATAAGGGTGGACGCAGGGGTGACTCTAGAATATGTTTGGTACGATATGTATCAAATTTAAAGGTATTAATGAGAGTTTAAAAGGGAGTGGTGGTAGTTGTATATGTGAAGGCGCTTTCTCTGATATCTGACCAAAATGTAGACCAGGGTGACCAGAGCTCATCGTGTTGGGTCGCTGAATTTATTTATATATGTCATACCATGACAGTATTCCTGCCAAGATTTCACGGGTGTTTTATTTCCCCTGCAGAACTTTTTCATTTTCTTCTACTTATATGGTAGGCTGACACAACCATTTTACAAGTCTAAGTTATATTTCGCGTGCAATAAACCAATCCAATTACATGCTTTCATCCATTTTTCGTATTTGTTATAGAATTATGGCATTTTTTCATTTTTCGTAATTTCGATATTGAAAAAGTGGGCGTGTCATAGTCGGATTCGAATTCATATTGTTTACGCAAGTAGATAAAGTGATGTAGTTCAGATATTGTACGTGCATCTAAGTTCAGTAATACCGCACTATGATCAGATATATTTCGCTCACAGTTATCGTGTTAACGGCCATGCGGAAGACAGACGGACTTACGACGGACTGTGTGTATAAACTGTGCGTGCAGCACTTGCCATCGATTTCGCCATTTTCACAGAGATCAGTTGGCGTCATAACTATCTATGCCCCTACCATAATTTCACATAGGATGTAGGGGTAAACTTTTGTGCTCGAGCGTATGCATCAAGATGTCCTAGACGACACGAGAGATGTACACAAGGGCGCGGATTGCACATCGAAACCACACAGATTTTGAAAGTTTCGTATGTTTGTATTTCTGTTGCACGCATCATCATTTCTAGACAGTTGAATGTTGACATAATTTACTTATATATACTGGTAAAGATATAAATTTTTAGTAAATTGTAGCTTAAAGAAAAATAAAGTGGCGTGAGTCCTTAACTCCGATTTGCTAATTTTTATAAGCGCACTATATAGTAATAGGAGTAACGTTCGCTGCCAAATTCATCATGATATCTTCAACGACTGCCAAATTACAGTTGCAAAATTTAAATTACCTTCTTTTAAAAGTGGGCGTGCCACGCCATTGTCCAAAAATTTACTAATTTTCTATTCTGCGTCATAAGTTCAACTCACCTACCAAGTTTCATCGCTTTATCTGTCTTTGGTAATGAAATTATGCACTTTTTTCGTTTTTTCGAAATTTTCGATATCGAAAAAGTGGCGTGTTATAGTCACGATATCGTCATTTTAAATAGCGATCTGAGAGTAGTGCTTTCTCACGGAGTATCGCACTAGCATACCGCATATTTCATCGAAAGATACCTCAATGAATGGTTTACTCAAGTATATCGGTAACGGACGGAGCATCGGTGTATAAACGGAGCATGGCTCAATCAAATTTTTTTCGATCGACTGATGATTTTGATATATGAAAGTCTATATCTATCTGATTCCTTTATACCTGTACAACCAACCGTTATCCAATAAACAAACTTAATAGATACTCCTGTGAGCTCTGCTCCAACTGAGTATAAAAATTTTTTAATATATCCAACATTAATTTCTAAAAAGTATAAAAATCAAATTTTAGCGAAAAGAGTTACTGTGCAAGCAAAAAAAAACAACAATAATTCCAAAATAACAAAACAGAATGATAGCCAACAAAATAAGCTGCGTACATAAATGTGCAGGAAACGAAGCAAAAATATAGCGTTTACAAGATAGTAACAACAAAAACAGTAAAAGCAAACGACAACAAACCCAATAACATTAGCACTAACAAAATCAACACTTTTGCACAATAAATACGCAGCAACGGCAAATAAGTAGAAATGATAATTGTAAATAACGAATACTTTCAATTCCTGCATTTTCCATTTGCGCAAAATAAAATTCGCCACTAAACGACGACAACGAAAAAACTATGAAAAATAAGAAAAAAATATCTAAAATAAAACGAAAAAGCATAAAAATTGCAGACGTTGTAAAGAAATAACAATCAGCTTGATAAACGGAAACCAGGATAAAGAAATAGATTACATTAGTAGAGAGAGTGAAAAATCCGTTAAGAGCGACAAAACCGCGCCGCCATGCACTTACACTTACATACACACACACTGCACAAACACGACAACACCCACTAAGCACCATGAATGGGCGTCTTATCGTCCAGCCATGGCACACCCAGCGGCGTAGCGAACGTTTTTTGTTTTGTACTAGTGCGTTTGTATAACAATACTACTAGCAGACAACTAAGCATAAGGCTGTAGTAGTCAGTATAACAAAATGCTGAGCATAAGCTAGAAAGATGGGGGGAATATAGAATATATGTATGTGTGTGTGTGTGTGATGCACACCGCACCGGCAGGGAGAGCGGGAACTTGACAAGCATGGCGTGCGTCCATATGTTAGACAAGCTTTTATATCCATAGTATGTATAGTGTGTAGTGTGTATGTGTGCATGTGTATATGTAGTGGTGTTGTAATGTCAGTTAGAGAAAATCACCAACATATACTAAATAATAACACCTTTTGAATTTTTATTGCATTTACTGCCAAACAGCATACAATAAATGACACTTCACTAGATAGACACTAGCTACTCTGGGTATGGATACGAGTTCATTCGCAGGAATGGCAACTTAAGAAAATAATAAATTCGCTTTGTGTGGTAGTCGGAATGTGCGCTTGCAGCACCAATGCAACGTCGTTATGGGCGGAGTCTACGTGCGCGAGTTCCGCATTACTTGCGCGTGCACTGAGAGCGGGCGCACATACTTGCATATACCACATCGAAAAAAGAAAAATACCAAGAACTGTAACACTGCTATGCGCATGTGCTATGGAGTACTTCATGAAGAAGTAATAATACGAAAAATAGATATAATAAAAGGAAAACTTGCAAACCTAACAATTTGTTCCTTCTGTGGCCCCGAATGCAGTCAGCATACAGAGCAAAACATTGGTGTGTGTGTGCTGCGGACGCTGCTACACATACGATCAACAAATAATGTCGCACCTATCGAATTACGCATTTAAGAATTGTTGTTGTTGCTCTATGTTACGAATGCGTGCTGCTCCGTGCGCTCGAGCAAAAACAAAGTAATTTGCTAGCGCTCTCGTGTGCTAACAAAAATGCACTCACCGCGTTCTCTCTTTAGAAAATAATGCTCTTCTTCTGTATTTCAGATGTACTCTGCACACAATGTGAGCAGCGCACACATTCCCGCCTATACAATAAAAGTAGTCTGTACCTTGTCTTTCATGTATGTGCTCGCATCGCAGGCGTGTTTTAGCTGTTTGAAACCTCTAATGTGTACGCGGGCAACACACACCTCACCACATAAACACACTCCATACATCATACACACACCACTCCATGCACTCGTCAACAGTTCAAACAAAAGTGGGCTCGCATGAACCGGTTCATTTTCGCCCTTCGTGTAGTCGACGCATTCGTGTTGAGCGCTGTTGTTTTATACTTTTATGCACCGATTCTGCTGTGCACTCGTTCCATTATACAAATCTCTATTTTTTGTGTGTGTTTTCCGTTATGTGGGCCGATGCCACGCCAGAGAGAAGAAAAAGAGGTAAAAACAGTGGCTCTCAAAGTTTGCATCGATATTTGTGCTTAGTCCCCAGCTCGCATTGGATTAGAACAAAAAAAAGTGGCCAAAGCAAAATATCGACTAAATGAGCGTGCAAGCACTTGAAGTATTTTTAAGAATTTAAGTTTAAAAGTCACAGTTGATGTTATGGTGGCAGTTGAGGGGCTGCTAGATTGTGCAGGGCTGATGATGAAAGTGAACTACAGCGAAGTCCATATCACTTTTCGGCATAAATCGTGCTTGGGTGCAAATTTTCAATTGATTTTTTGAATTTAATATTAATTAAATACCGTTTTTATAACGTTTGCATTGTAAAGCCTTGAGTTTTTAGTTGTTTCATGGTTTCCAATATACAATTTTAGCACATAAAGCGAATTGGAGGCCTGGTGAATTGCCTAATTGGTTCTTAAAGCGATTGTCGAACAAACATAAATATCGCATAACTTCGTTGAAAATCAAGTTTAAACTTTGTCTAATCGATTTGAAAAACCATACAGTTATTTTCTAACCGTACTGGATGTCGCACAGTGGCTTATTCTATTTGAACATATTGTGCCTTCATAGAGTAATTTGCACTTAACACTTTTGCTACCACGGGGACTATGCATTCCAATAGAAGTTTTTCTTAATTGCCAAAAAATACAATTCGACGCCCTATTTGAATAAGCAACGTGCCATTTACTTATGAGAATTTCCCTTTCATGATCAGCTATTTTAGGTTAGTTCAATGTGACAATACCGTTTTGAAGTTAAATTTTGACAACTACTGTAATGCCAATGTGACCGTGTTATTGAAAGAGCGTTCGTTCCTTGCCGCGGAACTGCCTCTTATTCATTTACTAGAAGAGTCGTCGTACCTAACCCCAAACCTAGAGAGTGCTGCTGCATGTGCCGAAAAAAATAAATGAACCTGAAATGGTCACTCTCTTGTCCATAGGAGATCCTTGGGCAAATCTCTTATACTCGTCGTGGGCGCGATTTCTTTAGAAAATTTGTGGATCCTTGCTGTTTACGCCCTAGGGCAATTTACCGTTGCGTTTAGGTACACCGCCGCCCTTTCAAAGTATATTGGTAAGTAGTTAAAACCTCGTACCACCGCTTTAACAACTAGCATCAATGCTGCCAGAAAGCTAGAAAAATATCGCTCTTTCCCACGCCAAAGGGCGCTTCCAGTCCTCACTACTATCTTTAAGAGCTACAAAAAATTTAGATAAACTTTTGAAAATGTAGGGAAAAGTTTTGCAGACGTCTCGGTTCGAAACATTGATTAACCAAAAAAAATTTTCTAGATGAAAGTAGCCACTTTTATTTTGAAAGCTATTCAGTGGCGGATCGTGAGTTTGGTTGTGGGGGTATAGTACAAAGTTTCATAAATTTTGTTTTATTTTTATAAAAGCGGTATTCATGTATGAATTGCCATGCATCGTGAAATGCCAAAATTTTGTGCCTACTGCTATTTTTCTTGCTCAAAAAAATACAAAATTTTTCTTGAATGTAAGCTTTCGATTTCAAAGTATTTTCGAAGTATGTATGTATTCTGTTTTTAAATACTCTCATGTCGCAGAGAGGGATGCTTTAAGTTAGATAAATGTTTTTGAAACAATTTTATAAGCGCTGTCTGTCAAAAATGCTTCAACTAACTTAAAATCACATTTATTTCGACTTCCAACGACTTAAGTGGTCGCCATTTCCTTCAAATCACACTCCATACTATTCTAAAAAACGGAGAAAAAGTAAAGCGTGATTGGCTCGTTTGGAGTGCAACAAAGAAGCGCTTTTTTGTTTTCCATGCCGGCTTTTCAGCAAAATTTCCGAAAATACCCGATCAGTTTGACAAAATCTTCACGTTATTCTAAAGAAAAAGGTTGGAAGAGGTCACACGACAAAATTCCTGAACATGAAAATAGTCAAAATCATAAACTTGCTATATAGAGTGGCGCCAATATGAAATGAGAATTCGAAATGCAAGTTCAGTGGATTTTCTCTTAGCGGAAAACCCTTAAAAATGAAGCAGCTCGCTGGAGTATTTTGGAACTGATCAGCAATTATGACCCCCTATTGCATGAACATTTGGAGAAGGTGAGGGAATCTCAAACGAAAAGAATCGTCTCCAAGCACATTATTTGTCTCTGATGGAATACAAAATGAGTCATAGAAATCTGTGCAGTCAAGTAATTAGAAAGATAGAAGGCGAGAGAAAGTCCGTCAAGTATTACACAGTAATAGTGGATGCGACCCCTGATTCGGAGCATATTGAGCAGACTGTTTTTATATTGCGTTATGTTTTATTAGACAGGGACTCCGGAAAATGGAAAATCCAAGAACGCTTCTTAGAGTTTGTCGATTGTAACGCAAAAACAGGAGAAGCTATCGCTGAGCTGATTCGCAGCACTCTAAAAAAGCACAATATTCCACTGGATGACTGCCGTGGGCAAGGGTATGATAATGGCAGTAATATGAGCGGTCATTACAAAGGAGCGCAGAGTCATATCCTGAGAGATAACTCCCTGGCAATATTTGCACCTTGTGCTTGTCATAGTTTAAATTTATGTGGAGTGCAAGCTGCTGAATGTTGTGCAGAAGTCATCACATTTTTCGGTATTATGCAGAAATTGTATAATATCTTTAGCGCAAGCCCTCAGAGATGGGAAATTCTCAAGGAAAAAACTAATTGCTCCTTGCACAGCATGTCACAAACACGATGGTCTGCTCGTGTGGATAGTGTGAAACCTTTCGCAACTCACATTCCCCAAATATTGAAAGCTATTGATGAAATCAAGCTTTTGAATCTGAGTTCAGAAACAGTAACGGATTTGAAAGGTATTGAAGCATATATGGGGAAATTTGAGTGTATCCTCTTAGCCTCCATTTGGCTCAAAGTGTTGACGGTAATCAACCATCGAAATCTGGTACTGCAAGCTAGAAATGCCACACTGGACGTGGAAACAGAAAATATACGTAGCCTGATTGATGAGTTGAAGAAGTTCAGGGATCAATGGTCGATCATACTTCAAGAATGTAAGGTTCTGGCAGGGAGTATAGGAGTTGTGAATACCTTCGCAGAGAAAAGAAGGAAGATAAGAAAGCGCCAGTTCGATGAATTACCTGGCGAATCACCTGAGTGTGATTCCGAAACTCAATTCAAACAGCAAGTTTTTTACGTTCTTTTGGACTGCTTGATTGGTAACATGACAAGACGTTTCGAAGCCGTAAATGACATTGCGATTAAATTTAGTTTTTTGTGGAAGTATCAGGATCTGACGGAAGAAGAGCTCAGAGAAAAGGCAGCGGCATTCTGCACGATTTATGGTATCGATATTTCTACGGATCTAATAGATGAAATCATTCATCTCAAAGCCATCCACTTAGCAAATTTGGGATGTGATTCGCTGCCACCATTTCAACTTCTGAACAAATTTCATGACTTGAAGATGGAAGTATTATTTCCGAACATCTGCATAGCATTAAGAATATTTTGCACACTTCCAGTCAGTGTGGCTGAAGGGGAGCGTTCTTTTAGTCTATTGTCTCGCGTGAAAAATTTTTTACGTTCTACTATGAGCCAAAATCGCTTGACAAGCCTTGGAACATTGGCGTTGGAGTCCAGCCTTGCTCGCAGCATTAGTTTTGAATCGGTAATTTCCATATTCGCAGACCAAAAAGCACGGAAGGTTTTCCTTGGCTGATTCAAGCTCTTAAAATGTACATATTTAGAAAAAGTTAATGTAAGCAAATCAAACAATGAAATCTAACATTTCATTTATGTAAGTGCTCCAGTAAATCTTATTTTATATGAAATAAAACTGACAATGTGAATTGAAAAATTTATGTATGTTATGTTATTTTTTTACTGAATTGAGTTTATTTTTCACATTATTATTGTCGAGGTCAATACGCGTCTTTTGACACCTCTCTCGATATTTTTGGTAGCGTATTAGCAGTCGACCCCTCAACTAGACTTTTACCGACAATTCAAACACCAATTTGCTTGTAAATTAAAAACTCTTTAAGAGCACATTTTTTTCTTCTGTCAAATAAATTTCTATTTTTAAAATTCGTTGCAAAAACCGTGCAAAAAAAATTGTTCTTGAGCACATTTTTGCACGCAAGGAAAAGCACATACGCAAAATTTTACTCTCTATGATATTCCGTTGAGAAAAAAATGGCCCGCAGTATTGATGCTAGATTTTTTCATTTCCACACCTTGGACTTAAAGATTTTCCATACAAAATTTTATTTTTCAAATACTTTAAGTATTGAACATTTGAATATTTTTTTCTTTGGATATTTCATTTTTGTTCTGTAAAATATTTCAAAAATAAATTTCTCGACCTTGTCCATATGTCCTTTCCCTCGTAGATCCGCGCCTGAAGCTATTAAAGGTTATGTGTTGTTGGCCGTAATTATGGTCAAGAGGTTATTATAGATGACCGCGTATCTTCAGTTTTTCGACTAGTCCGACTGTCTACCACGGTCGGGTAAGTAGCACACCCCATAAGCCACACTTGCAAATATTCTTATTCCTATCAGGAGTCGCAACGTGTACGTACTTTTGGTTTAGATTGGTTATAATCATGGGAATTCTCTCCAAAGGCTTAGTTGGGGTCAAGCCTGCCAAATTAAAGAATCTCGGTGATTTGTCAAATAGTCAAGTGTGAAAAACACACTCTACATTATTCTCAATTTAGTTTTAATTTGGGACCAAACGACTTCTCAAACCCCTCTCATTCTTCCCTTCATTTTGGTGGCCGCCGTGGCGTGTTGGCAACGTTCCCCGACTACCACAACGAAGGGCCTAGGCTTAGGTGTACCCGGGCCATCAAAAATTTATAAACAAGTGCAATTAAAAAAAGAGTTTCTAACGAGGTTGCCCCTTGGCAGGGATTTGACCAACACTCTGAGTGTATTTCTGCATTGCAAATATACTCAGTAAAAGTTTCCTGGAAAATTTAAAGGAGCACGACGCTAATTGGAAGAGGACTCTTGGCCTAAATTCTTCTCGGAGTTATATCGCGCCTAGTATTAAATGTTTTTGTCTTATATATATTTAAATTAAGTATGAGAGCATTTAAATTTCATTGAAATCCGGTATAATAGCTTAAGTTGAGAACAACAAGAAATCCCATTCAGCATCTCAAACTAAAACAACAAGCGGATTAAGGTTAATATCAAGGTTTTAAGCTTTCCACGCTTTACGTAAGAAAAAGACTACGTTGACCTTCATAGTAGGTGCAAGAATTAAGTTTCGATCACGCCGAAGATTATCGTCGAAATCGGAGACTGGAGAAACCACACTGAACCGGGTATGTGTGGTGGTTGGTAGAGTGCGAGTCCCAATTGACTCAATTAGCGCTCATGCGCCGTTTTGATACCACAAACTCGTGAGTTAACCAATGAAAGGGTGTTGTAAGAATACTAATGAACATTTTCACGCGCTCAGGGAAAAACCGTCCCCCTATGTCCATCCCGTGGAGTTTATGAATTTGAGAAGCTCTCCCGCCTAACATCCTTGAGTTCTGCGAGGCTTTCGAAAAAGGGCTTTCCAAGAAACTTTATTCTGCTTCGACAGTGTGCTGGGCATTCGCACAGCAGATGCTCAACCGTTTCCTCCGCCTCCGACGCTTGCAGCTGCGACAGAGGTATTGTGTTCCAGTCCCATCCGTGCCGCATGTACCCCAATTGTCCAATGCCCCGTGAGCACCGCAACTACTCTGGATATATCCCTTCTGTTCATCTTAAGGACTGCTACCGATCGTTTTTCGTTATATAGTGGCCACATGCTCTTGGAAACTCTACAGGTCCGCAACCAGATTCCACCTATTGTTGGCCTCACCCAACCAGTGCTGGGAGATGCGACCCTTGATGAGTCCCAGGGTGCAAGGACATCCTTCGCTCCTGAGACATCAAGAGCTGCTCCACGCCGTGCCAGCTCATCTGCCATCTCGTTACCCTGTATGTTTCGATGCCCGGCACCCATATCAGGAACGATCTGCCGGCTCGCCAGAATCATGGCGCTCTCCCTACACTGCCCAACCAGGTCTGATGATATCGTCCTCTGACCCGAGTGCCCCAAGAGCCCCTGGCTATCGGAGAAAATGGCTACCTTGTTACCGTTACCTTTGATATCCATTAACGCTTTGCACGCCCTCTCGGATACGAAAATCTCAGCTTGAAAAACACTTGCCGAGTCGGAAAGCCTCATACATAAGGACGTGGGCGGGACATTCGCAAATACTCCCGCTCCCACTCCGCAAGCCATTTGGATCCGTCCGTGAAAACCGAGATGTCGAATCTCTGAGTGATCCCCCCATCTTTCCAATCCGGGACCGGGAGTCTCCGCATGAAAACATGACGATTGCAGCCCTAATCCCACCGCCGGTTTGAATCGTAAACTAGGACAATTATATAGAATTGGATTAGAAACCAAATGAAATAATACTGTTCACTGGCTATGTTACCTACAAACATGGGCCAATCCAGGCAAAAAGACACCAGAGGTTAAAAAATTGGAGTTTCATCTGTGAAAAACTGATGCGGACAAACTAATGATCTATGAATCCAATTTTATTAAGTTTTTATTTCTTTCAAAGTTAATATGAATATATGGAAACAGCCAGTTGAAATCTGTCCCACACCTCACAAGATAAAATTTGCTTATAACTTTTAATTTTTAAAATATATAAGTTAAATTTAAGTACGAATTGGATCTTGGTTTCTCTACAAAACAATATTACAGCGAATTTTGAAAGATACACCAAAAATTGACGGGTTGGTATTTTCGAGGACCCACGCGTCACTCTTAGAAATTGTAATTTTTTTTGTAAGCTAGAGATCTAAGTTTTTGTATTTAATCAGCTTCGTATGAAACAATCGTAATTTTTAAGTGATACATTTCCAAATTCCGTAAGTTTATATCAGGTCGTTAACGAAAGAATGAAAATATTAAAAAGTTTTTATCAAAGTGAGTCAAAATGTCCACATACCCCGCCATTAGGAATAGTTTACATGTCTAAAAATATTAAGGTTTAACTCGTCTACATTCATATCCACTGTAAAATGTGTCTAAGACTCGGCGCTTGAAGTGTTCAAGTGAAGTCAAATCAAGGTTCAGTATATGCTATCTAGCTGACGACAGATTGTAAGAGAAAAAGCGTTGCTATGTTATAAGTATTAGTCGGAGCCGAGTGCATCTTGCGCACAAATATAAAGTCTCATATCAAATATCAACAGAAATCAGCTGTTCTATTCGATCAAATCATCTATCAATACAACTTACATACGCTGTGCACTGCATCTGGCGAATGTTAGCAACTGCCGGTATGAAGTGTTAGTTCGCGCGCGGGTACGTTAGAATATTTACCCGCGGTAACGGCTATGCTGTCGTAGAGGCGACTAAAATCCAGATTCAAGGGGGTGTGTAGCGCAAACCTTCAGGTTGCAGCGCAATAGATACAACGCTTCTCCAAACCCATAATTGTCCACCTCCACCTGGGAGGGAGGGATGGCCTGAAGGTTTAATGTGGCCACATAAGTCGTTCCCGAGATGGTCGGGCTAGACACCCTAATGGTGCTAGTGTACGGGAGCGTACCTACCGGATCTGTATCCGGAAAAAGACCATCACATCGATACACTCCCCAAAGCCTTCGGGAGCAACCTTATCGCTTACATACAACACACACAAGTGTTAGTTCTAGTCAAATATTCACAATAGTGCCATAGTACCAATAGATTTCTTTTGCTTTGTGTGCTCACGAATCGTTTGTATTTTTAACAAATTATTTTAATAAAATATAGCTAAACAAAGCACAAAGCCAATAGATGCCCAAAGCTCGCTAATAGTACGAATGCCCATCTTTACAACCAAAACTATGTTTATGGATTTGAATTCAAAATAAGACCGAAGACCTGCACATAAAAACGCAATTAGAATATATGTAAGTATCGAAAGCTCTGCAAATCACTTCTTAAAGTTGTCAGAGTGCCAGAAACGTTTCAAGCTTGTAAAATATATGGAAGTAAAAATCGCTTTTCACCTAGCATAGCTTATTGTGAGCATTCTGTCGTCAGCCTAAGAAATCAATATGCTTTAACGTTAGTACCTGTCAATGGAATACTCAACCTCACGGTGTTAAACACCGATCTAATTGCATAATGACCGGCCACCGTGGTGTGATGGTAGCGTGCTCCGCCTACCACACCGTATGCCCTGGGTTCACACCCGGGCAAAGCAACATCAAAATTTTAGAAATAAGGTTTTTCAATTAGAAGAAAATTTTTCTAAGCGGGGTCGCCCCTCGTCCGTGTTTGGCAAGCGCTCCGGGTGTATTTCTGCTATGAAAAGCTCTCAGTGAAAACTCATCTGCCTTGCAGATGCCGTTCGGAGTCGGCATAAAACATGTAGGTCCCGTCCGGCCAATTTGTAAGGAAAAGCAAGAGGAGCCACGACGCACTTGGAAGAGAAGCTCGGCCTTAGACCTCTTCGGAGGTTATCTCGCCTTAAATTATTATTATAATTGCAATTGTCGGCTCCATGATGCCCATCAACACTTCGAGCCGAATCATTGGCAGCAAAATAGTTTGTAAACGGATGTTTCAATAACAAGGTCTTATCATGGTATTATATGTTGTCTACCCAAGCTCACACCATCTTAAGTATAATGGCATCTAGTTGCAAGGCAACTTCACTTTGAATTCCATTTACTACTCAACACTTTTATTCAACGGTCACAACTTTGGGATGTTATCAATCTTTTCGAAATACAATCAAGTACCTGAATACAAGCATCTGCTCATTTCTACTCCCCGCGGTACAGTTTTAGCGACCGTAATATGGTCGCGCAGGTAATACGCCACGTCCCGTCCACTCTGCTCCCTTTCGAGAAATCATCACTTCAGGGATTGGTTAGCCTTATGTGTAAGACTAACTAATACGATGACGGACATTTGCTATGTAGTATTGTGACCGCCTTTTACGATCGTATACCTACCGCGGGTTAATTCTTTTCCCCTAGCCCGCAGTGGGATTATCTAAGAAATAGAGCATCTAAAGATTTCCGAAAAGGTGTTATTTTCTACTTGATCTACGAGAAGAACGTTGGTTGTATGTGTTCAGCTCAGCAAAAAAAGTAAATTATTTCAATTTAAATGCGTCAATCAAATAATTGATATCTGTAAACAAAATATTTCCACGATGATGCAAACAGAAAAATAATTACGCGTATTAAGTGCCATTCACATTTACCGACTACGCTTCACTTGTCGCCATATGACACGCACATCACCACAACACATATCAAATCATCGCCATTGGAAGCACTCAACCAGAAAGTCACAAATGGTTTATTTATTAAGTTTATTTATTTGTTTACTTTGTTTTTGCATTGCAGATTAATTTATTTAGTTTGAGTTTCCTGTGAAGATTTGCAATATCCGTTAATAATGAGTGCGACAACACAACAATGCACAACCAACAGCCGCCGATATAAAATCTCCTTACTCCCCAACAAATCGCACCATCGCAAAGCCTGGTCCATGTTGTTCATGCCCCTTGAGTGTTTAGTCGCCAAAGTCGTCGACGTCGGTCAACTGATTACTTTTGCAATGACATTTACTTAGTATGCTTATCGCGCCATATCTATTATTATTTCTATTATTATTGTTTGTAACAACAAAGAGGGGCTTTGTTCATCGCACACAGATACAACGATGGTGGTGGTGGTGGTGGGTGGGTGCAACGATGGGTGCAGTGCGCGGAATGAAGTTGAGGCGATGAGGTAAATGCTTTTAGTTATGAAGTAAATTGTTAGCGTTGCGTAACTTTCATACGTCCACAGTGTGGCCACCACAAAGCACCCACAACTCACCCACCACTTACCATTCACCATTCACTACTCATCACATTCAGCCGGGATATGAAGGATAATTGAAAATTTAATAAATGTCAAACTATTAATAAGCGAACGGCTGTTAGACAGGAACTACAACAACAACATAAACAGCTTTGTTCAAATGTCTTGACAGTTATGTATTTATGTATTATTTGCTGCATTTAATTAGTGCCAAATAAGCCATACGAAAACATTTAACGAATGCAAGCACTGAACCAATGGCATATTGAAATATTGAAGTATTGAAACATTGAAGCTGCAAAATGTTCAACATCTTGTGGTACAAGCGGAAAGACAACAAAGAGATTTGATGTTGGATAATGTTCATGCCACAGGCTAAGCAGATCATATAAAATAACAACAACAACAACAAAAATGATGTGTATTGGTGACCGGAGTGTGGAAGATGAACTGATAAGCTTGGTGTGGCTAATGTTTTCAATTTCCGGTCAACATTTAAGTCGAAGCAATGACAAAATATCTCCTCAAGGTCCTTGAGTGGAACGGAGGTAAGTAATTGGCTACACTTAAGAAATTTTTTTAGAAAAAAGCTTTATCAAATAATTTTTCTTAAGTTTGGGATTTAAATCAAAGCTTTGGGATGGGCTTTTGCTTAGATTTGGAGTGGTCTCATTTAATTATTCACTCAGAAACTGGGTTTAAAACTAAGAGTTTACGGAAAAGTTTTCTTGAAAACAAGTTTATCAGATATAAACCAGTTTATAGATATGTATGTATGTATCAAAGATATTTATTTTTTTTACTGCGTTTTTAAAAGTAATCCTCTCATTAACGAATTTAAAAGTTTACCTCTTGATGTGTAATTACACTTCTTTAATTCCGGTTGGGGAGGCAACTCTATATTTATGTATGCAGTAATTATACTCAGCAGATCTCAGAGAGTATATTAAGTTTGTTCGCATAACGGTATTCCGTAACGGGATAAACTAATCGAGATAGATATAGACTTCTATATATCTAAATGATCTGGGCGAAGAAAGAAATTCATTTAGCTATGTTCATCCGTCCGTCCGTCCGTCCGTCTGTCCATAAACATGATAACTTCAGTATATTTTTAGGTATCTTAATGAAATTTGGTATGTAAGTTCTTTGTACTCATCTCAGATCGCTATTTAAAATGGACGAAATCGGACTATAACCACGCCCACTTTTTCGATATCGAAAATTTCAAAAAACCCAAAAAGTGCAATAATTTATTACCAAAGACGGATGAAGCAATGAAACTTGGTAGGTGGGTTGACCTTATGATGCAGAATAGAAAATTAGTAAAAATTTTAGACAGTGGGCGTGGCACCATAGGGGGCATTGCCCCAGAACAATTTTTTTTTGCATGGTTTTTCAACAATTTTAAAAATAGAAATTTATTTCATAGAAATAAAAAATGGCGGTCACCGTGGTGTGATGGTAGCGTGCCCCGCCTATCACACCGAATGCCCTGGGTTCACATCCCGGGCAAAGCAACATCAAGATTTTAGAAATAAGGTTTTTCAATTAGAAGAAAATTTTTCTAAGCGGGGTCGCCCCACGGCAGTGTTTGGCAAATACTCCGAGTGTATTTCTGCCATGAAAAGCTCTCAGTGAAAACTCATCTGCCTCGCAGATGCCGTTCGGAGTCGACATAAAACAAATAGGTCCCGTCCCGCCAATTTGTAGGAAAAATTAAAAAAGGAGCACGGCGCAAATTGGAAGAGGAGCTCGGCCTAAAGCTCTTCGGAGGTTATCGCGCTTTATATATATTTATTTATTTTTTATAAAAAATATGCCCTTAAAGTTTGAATTCTCGGTAAAAGTCTAGTTGAGGGGTCGACTGCTAATACGCTACTACAAATATCGAGAGAGCTGTCAAAAGACGCGTATTGTCCTGGACAACAATAATCCGAAGGCGGAAAAGAAACATTTTATCTCTGCCGGGAGATATTTGCAGTTGAAGTTGGCTATTTTCATGTGGTTGTTGTAATGTTGTGTCCCCACAAAAAAAATTGTAAACATAAGTGTTTTGCGCGGATATAGTTTTGGTCTCCAAAACGGCGTTGGACCCACCCAGGGTAGTGTTTTATAAGCGCGGCCGAAGGCCGAAAATACAGAAAGGTGTTCTACGCAAAATACTATGGATACCACCCCCTGTTTCGGAGAGACCCGCGGGTAATTTTTCGGTTTTTGTTTAATATCCTTTGAACGAGTTAAAATTTTTCTTTTCCACCTTCGGATTATTAATACTGAGGTCTCTGGATATTTGTGGTAGCGTATTAGCAAACGACCCCTCAACTACACTTTTCCAGTTTAAGTTCAGAAATTTACAATTCAAGTTCAGAAAATTGCAATTCAAATTCAGAATTTTAATTTCAAGTTCAGAAAAATACAAGTCAAATTCAGAAAATTACAATTCAAGTTCAAAAAATTATATTTCAAGTTTAGAAAATACAGTGCGAATTCAGTTCGAATTCATAAATTTATAAGTTGTGTGTTAATTTCGAAAGTTGTTTTAATTAATTAATTTTATACTTATATGTTACTTGCGGAAGTGTTGATGCTTCGTTGACCATGTTGCCAAAATTGTGGCTTGGGTATAGTGTACCCCAAGTTTTCTTCAAGGTGTGTACATCCCGAACCTTGAAATCAAATGGAGGATAATTCTTTCCAACAAGTGCATGATGACTCTCCGGCCAAGAAAGTACTTCAGTCGAAACAGCAGTTTGGAAGTAGTGGAAGGGTGAGACCTCCACAGAGCTGCGAAGGTGGAGGAAGACTTGACCTCTTATTGTGCTACCAATGGCGGTGAGTTACCGTGAAACAGGGGAAGCTGGCATGATTTGTTACGAAACTGCCAAAATCGCGATTAAGAGCCAATTCATGATGAATGATGATAATGGCGAATAAGTTGAGATATTTTGACATATTGCGCCAAGTTCTATACAGACAGTACCTATACATTACTTCCGGGAGTGTGGACGCTCTGTTGACTGTTTAAGTGGTCATATCTTCATCATCACTGATGTCATACTCAGTGCAGAACAGTGGTTGTGGCGCTAAGAATATAGCTGGATGGCATTGCAATTGCTTCTTATGAGCGAGAGCTTTTTTTTCGCTATCTCGCAAATTGATTTAAACGAGTTAAGATGTCCAATGCTTCCTTAACACATAGATACCATGTTTATATAGCTTTATTTCCATTGGATGAAAAAAATAACCGACAAATTTTCTGAACTTGAATTGAAAATTCTGAACTTGAATTGTAATTTTCTGAACTTGAATTGCAATTTTCTGAATCTAAATTGTAATTTTCTGAACTTGAATTGGAAATTTCTGAACTTGAATTGGAAATTTCTGAATTTGAACTGTAAATTTATGAACTTCAATTGTAATTTTCTGAACTTAAACTGGAAAAGGTGTAAACTTTTACCCAATTGTCAAAATCGGTGGAATCTATCGGCTGATATTCAACTTTAAAGAAAAAGGACAATGTTTGTATGTTTAATAGTATGTTCAATTTTACTTAAGATTTTTTAAGAATTAATGAGTTTAACACCGATAAATGATAATTTTTATTATTATTCTGGTTTTATTGCCAGTAAATGTTTCCTTCTTTTCAGTTTTTCCCAATAAAACCAAAATAATAATTGAATAACAATTATCATTTATCGGTGTTAACCTCATTAGTTCTTAAAAAATCTTAAGAAAAAGGACAAGAAAATTCAAATGGCGATAATTAAGGATACAATATTTTTTGGGAAAATCGAAGATGAGCATTTGTTTGTATTATCGATAGCTATCAAATAATATCTTTGTTGCTCAAAAATAATTATGACGTTTTCGGTGATCACTTTCAGAAATTTTCACTCTGTGTCTTTAAACATAACATTTATTTACATTGTTATTATTACATTGTTTTATTAAAATTATATAAGTATGAAATGTACACACCCAGTGATGATAAAAGTACCAAGTAAAGAATACTAAAAGTATTTAAAAACAGAATACATACATACTTTCGAAAATACTTTGATATGGAAAGCATACAATTTGGTATTATTAAGCGCTGTACACAGATCAAAAGCTAAACTAAAGATTTTCTGTTTGCAAAATATTTCAGTTTTTTTTAATGATAACGAATTAGGTGAACCTTAAGAAAACGAACCACAGTGTGAAAACAATTCTTCTGACTACTTTTGATTATGAGAAGTTTTTGATTTGAAAATTTTGTTTGCAATAATTCTTTTTCAAGGTGGGCTAGCGCAAAAATAGGCTGGGCTATCCTAGACCAACCTTGGGCAAACGAACCAAAGTGTAAAAACAAAAACAGTAATTTTGTATAATTTGATAATTTACAAAACACTGAAAAAGGCTGGGCTATTCTGGGTAAACCTTGGTCAAACGAATAGATTTTATTAAAAAGTTCGCGTTTCGATGTGCCTCACACAGCTCTAGGTATCGAAAGCTTCTCTATACCAACCGAACTCCAAATTTTTATCACGAGCTCCTTGTTCTGCTTATTGCTTCCTCCGTATTATACAAAGCTAACAGTTTTTTCTTACTATTTAAGACCACAAAGTTTTAAGAGAAGCTTTTGACTATTTCTTGTACTTCCTTCCGTACGGAATGTGAATAGGCTTATGTTGTGTTGTTATGTCGTAACTCGCAGGTTTTATGGACTTTGCTAGATTTTTTGTTAAAATTTTACTTTAAAAACTTTTTTGTTTAAAGTGGGCATGGTCGTTCTCCGATTTTGCCAATTTTTATTAAGCATATATATGGTAATAGGAGTAACGTTCCTGCCAAATTTCATTATGATATCTTCAACGACTGCCAAATTACAGCTTGCAAAATTTTAAATTACCTTCTTTTAAAAGTGGGCGGTGCCACGCCCGTTGTCCAAAATTTTACTTATTTTCTATTCTGCGTCATAAGTTCAACTCACCTACCAAGTTTCATCGCTTTATCCGTCTTTGGTAATGAATTATCGCACTTTTTCCGTTTTTCGAAATTTTCGATATCGAAAAAGTGGGCATGGTTATAGTCCGATATCGTTCATTTTAAATAGCGATCTGAGATGAGTGCTCAGGAACCTACATACCAAATTTCATCATGATACCTCAAATTTACTCAAGTTATCGTGTTAACGGACGGACGGACGGACGGACGGACATAGCTCAATCAAATTTTTTTCGATCCTGATGATTTTGATATATGGAAGTCTATATCTATCTCGATTCCTTTATACCTGTACAACCAACCGTTATCCAATCAAAGTTAATATACTCTGTGAGCTCTGCTCAACTGAGTATAATAAAATTTACCACAGCATTTGAATAAACGAGCATCAGCATTCCGATTTTCTCATAGACATCTAAATAAATATCCTGATATATGGAATGCACCTTATTATATAATGAACTAACAGTTTCTGGTGGTCTGTCAGCCAAAAGCATACTTCAAAAAATGTTTGCTGAATATTACCTCTAAACTAATGCACTCTTACAAGATACACGACGTGAAGCCCTTAGATGGTGCAATAAACAACTCGTGGTCTTCTATCCTGCTTGGTATAAAGCGTGAACTTTAAGGATGCTTTAGTATCGTAAATTGATGTCAGTTCTAAGTTATGGTAATGAGGCTGCAATAGTTTTTCCGTACGCCGTTCAGGCGAAATTGTAATTACGACCAGAGCAAATGTGGTGCGCAGAGCATATTTGATTTCAAACAGCAAATAAATCTTTCAGTGTAGAACAAAAACTGTTTATTGTTTCCTTGTGCGTGTCGATTGATATAGCCACATCGCACTCCTTTGGCCAATTTTTGTTTGGGCAGTTAATTAATTTACAAACGTTCCGAATGACATGCTCCAATGACGCTACACTTTATTGGAGTCATCGCTGGCTTTGTTCTTATTGTTTTTGCTTTTGCTTTACAGTATTAAGCTGGTCGCGCGGCCACTTTCCGCTAAACTTTGGCAACAGTTTGTAACAGCGACAGAGAGAATTTGTGCACCATGCTTCAACGTCACACAACAAAAAAAAACAACCACATCGTTGTCGTTTGAATGTACATATGTACGCTAGGGTATGCCTTATAAGTGTGGAGATATGTTCGTTAACCTAAAAGGCAAAGCTATACCTTAAAATGTTAGATCATTAAAAAGTGATCTTGGAGATAGGTTCAAAATAAAATAGGAATATAAATTTCAATTCGTTTAAGAGGCAGATTCAAAACTTCTCACAGCGAAGAGGGTTCCGAGTTATCTCTGGTAGTTACTGTATTCTTTATAAATGCTATTTTCTTTTCTACATACGCGCCTATAGCCCAAGCGGGCTACCGCTACATTTTATAGATTTACCCAGATCATTTCATGGTCTCACTCATTGCAGTTTGGTCTTGTGACTCCTGATATTGTGCAACCCATACACTTCCGCTTTTATTGTACTTTGTTGACGTACACATATCACAGTTATTCCTTAACTTCCTTCCGCTGAGGCCCTGCGTGTCAGCTTTTCAGCCATTTTAATTCCCTTGATTTCCCTTTGACGGAAAACACGTGATGGATGTTTCAACTGTTTTGAATATAAAAAGTAAATGTAAGGCGCGACAGCCCCAGAGATTTAAGGCCAAGCTTGTCTTCTAATTTGCTTCGTGCTTCTTTAAATTTTTTCTGCAAACGGAACGGAACCTACATGTTTTAGCCGTATCCGAAAGGCATCTGCAAGGCAGATGAGTTTTCACTGAGAAGCTTTTTATTACAGAAACACACTCGGAGTGTTTGTCAAATCACTGGCGAGGAGGGGCCCTGCTTGGAAAAACTTTCTTCCAGTTGAAAAACTTGTTCTAAAACATTGATGTTGCTTTGCCCGGGGTGTGAACTCAGGGTTGTTTGTGTGGTACGCGGAGCATGCTACCACCCAGGGGCGGATTAAACGAGGGGCTAGCAGGGGCTATAGCCGCGGGCCCCAGCATCGGTAGGGCCCCGCGAGCTAGAATAAATAATATCATATTACGTACTTGCATACACATAATTTAATTTTGCACCTCAAAATTTATATACAATAGTAATATGGAAAAGAATACATGCACTTGTTAAGTATAAGATAATATAAGCAAGCACGTTCAGAGTTCGGACTATAGTAAGTATATCATGACATATACTCATTGTAATCTGAACCCACTTGCTTAGATTATCACAAAAACACCATCGATGGCACTTGGAGGTTTACCGCAGAAACCGGTCGAACGTCGATGTATGTTTCAGTTCGCGAAAAACTTCCTAGTTGCGGCGCTGCAGAAGCGCCGCCGTTCGGCGAGTGGGCACCACTCGATATTTGTTTAATATTTATTTTCGCGGAAAAACAACGAAAGACGAAATGACGAAGTTCGTACTAGTGATGGATGATATGGCGATTTTGAACTATCAGTGAAAATAGATATGGCGATTTTTATAAGTACCAAAGAAAAAATATTTGCGAGAATAAATTATAAAAATAATTATAATAGTTTTTATTTATTTACGATCATATTTTGCTCCCCTTAAGGGGCCCCATATTCATTTTAGTCCCGGGCCTCGTAAATCTTTAATCCGCCCCTGCTACCACCACACCAGGTTGGCCACCGTAACGCAGCTTAAAACACATACTAGCTTTGAGTTAGTATGAGGCGTAGTAAGACCTTTAATTGACGCCTGCTTGCCAGTTTTGTTCCTCTCCTCAATCCTTTGCAGGATTGCAAAATTGTAGGGATTCGGTTAGAAGCGTTCTAAACTTTGGGAAAATTTAAAGTACCAAGTCTCTAGAGAGTCCTAGCTGACCCGCCCCTGTCGGCAATTGCTATCGTGTTCTCTGTCCTGAAGTTTCAGTATGCATATACGCAAGAAATAAAGAGAAATTCTAGTATGGAACTAATTGTGCCCACCTAAAGCAGGTTGAGGATGTTGCAATCTCGATTCAAAGGTAGCTGGCTTTTACTTCCTCGTAAAGGGTAGGAAATTAGTCTTCTCCGAATTTGGCTAAATATCACATTTCGTTTGTCACCTGTCAAGTTTTTCCAAGTTTTTTCAATTATTTGACTTATTGCGACTCGAAATCAGAGTACGCCACAATTTTAACACTACTTATGTCGAGACACAACAATAACCTATTAACGCACCACTGGTTATACAAAAATGACCAGCACTGCATACAACAGCTTTCGATTTCGTTTTACGGCCTATTTGAGCATGAATGCAGCACATTTTGACATAGTCTGGGGCGTTTATGAAAAAATGCTGAGAAAGAGCTTCATTCAAATAGGGCAGGCTTGATATCAATTTTGATACCCAAAACCGAGACACGGTTTTCAAGCAGAAATTGTATGTAAATTGCGTCTCGCTTCAACACAACACGTTAGGTCATTAATTTTATGTTTATGTTTACAGACCAACCTAATGTGTATATGCGAGCTGATGGCCAACAATTTTGTATTCTGCACTTGCCAATTCGGTGCTGGAAAACCGATTTTAATGCGATTATGCAAGTGCCCAGAACAAGAATTAGGAGAAGAGACCATCCAGCTGGCTGTTTTAGTTGTAGCAGCTGATGGAAAGTGAGTTTGTGTATGTGATTGTTTGTTCGCAGTATTGCGTCCAAAACGCAGACAAAAGTCAATTAGAAAGATTTATGCTGTGAACGACATGAGCAACTCTGGCGCTACGAGCTTAGTAAGAGTTGGCCTGATTTGATTTACAAAAGTTGTTTTTTTTTGCTTTTGAATGCTTGCGAGCTGCACGCTGTTGTATTATTTCAAGTTATGTAAGTTGATACACAACTAACATTTCTATTTTAAATTTATTACAGTTGTAGACAATTGTGCGGCACTAATAAAGACACTTTAACCCTTTCAATGGCTCTGTTGCTAAAACACATTTGTCGTGTTCAATTCGTTATGCCACGCAACGTCAATTCCTTGCTTACACAAATAGCTAAGTATAACATAGTTGTAAAATGTATATTGTTATTGTTGTTGGTAATTTAAAAAACATTTCATTTAACACTTTACAAACCCCTTTCCTTAATTTTAAGTCACACCAACACACACACACGCACACACACACATACGCACTTGTGGCATACGAACCAACTTTCTTCAGTGTGAATATACCAATAGCAAAGTGTAAAAGTGAAGGGTGTTTGTTGTTGTTGTCGGCCCAAGTTAGAATTGACTTGCTTTTAACACTTTTACCAAGCTAATAGAGAAAGCGTAGAAACTTTCCCCCCACACACAGTTTTTAACTTCCTCTCGAAGAGTGCGTGTGTTTGTTGTGTTCTTTAGGAAAAGACGAAAATTTTCAAATGAGCGCAAATGTGTTTCAAAGCGCAGATGAGGTGTCTCAATCCTTTCTTTTCGTCGCTTGCCACACGTGACGGTGGCACAACAACACGACAGCACACGCGTTAAACGCGTTTTTAAGTAAAAGTCGCTTGTCTCTTGCACGGCTCAAAGGCATTGTTGCAACAACATACACACAATCAAAAAACTTTGTTATTATCATATGTTATGTATGTATGTACGTATAATTATATACATACAAAGGCATGTGTATGGGCGCTAATGTGCTTTTTTGTGCGTTTGCATGTTAAATTGTTACGAAAAGCATATCGGTTGCATGTATTTTACGTGTAACATTTGCGACAAATTGTCATGTACGACATGTTGACACTTTGCTCTTTTACTTGCTACACAAATCTGTTACTATGCCATTGTGTATGTGTCTGATTGTGTGGTGTAAGTTTGTGCTTGATTTTCTTTAAATTTGTCAATTCATTTGTAATGTCACACAATCGAAATTAGTTTCGACATTTTTACATATCGCCATGTAATCTAAGTTTGTATGTAAGCGAGATATTGGTAAATAGGAAAAAGGCTTCATTTGCAAAGACGTTAAGAGAAAACACTTCCGGAATCCATCTTAAACAAATTTGCTATCGATGAGGCATAAACAACGAGGTATCGGTTTATTAACGAAAATTTATCTATAGATTTAATACCTTCAAGTTTTCGAATATTTATCGAAAATTATGGATTTGCTGTAAAAACATTATCGAAAAAGTGATCAATATTTCATCAACAACTTATCGCCTGTCACGAGCGCAGGACGTGCTCAGCTGTTTCTTCCTGCCGCTCGGACTTCCATCTGCATACATCTGCTGTTACTGACTAGGCCTCATCTAGAAGCATGTGACACCAGAAGGCAGTGTCGGGTTACTATACCCATCGTGATTTGTAATTCTTGTCTCTTTTGAGATATGAGCAAGTCTAACGTCGTCCCCGATCTTCGGTCCACGCCTTTCCTTGTTGATGGATCATATGCAAGTTTTGTCTACTTTTAATTTCTCCCAAAGGGATTGGAACATCTACGCCGATTCATTGCGTGATGCACCCTCCTTTGTCAACTCATTGGTCATTTCGTTGCCTTCTCTTTAAATCTTCATTCCAGGATACTATGACCTGGCAGCCTATAGGATCTACTTATTTCTGGATTGACAGAGTAAACAGCATACCCGATCCCGTCCGTTGATTGGGAACCATCGGTATACACGTTTATAGTATGTTCTGCCATATCTGCAGCCACAAAATATCTTTCGAAGCTCGGGCACTGGACTATGTAACCCGTTCGCCGTATATTTAACGGCGCAATCAAGCTGCCCCTAAGTCGTAAGCTTTGTTGTAGTTGCTAACGCTATATTTTTGGCTGTAAGGTCTACAAGTGGGATGTCCAGAATGACATGCACTGCAGATGTCGAGGTAGTTTTCAGCTGTATGCCCTCAAGTTTTTTGGTATACTTACATTTTTGTGTGAATGTTCACCAAATAAGAGCCCATGGTAAAGTAAGCGTTTGACAATTGCCGCAAATATCCAACGAGAGAATTAGTGGATAAGCTTCGGTGCATCCTAGCATCCTTTTGCGAGCATATAGTGCCACGGCTTAGAGCTAAGGCTTAGTCCAATTAGTTCCTTATATTTCCTATTAAATTATACTATATCCGTTTTTTTGCGTGGACGGAGAACCCGACTCCAGATGCTCGAGCATGTACATCCCTAAAAGCCTGAGTTTGACTTGTCCTCTCTCGAGCCACCTAAGCAATGATGGTGATAATGCCCCACCTAAAGACCATTGCGACGTGACGACTCTGCAACTAACATGGAGTCGATCCAATTTATTAAGGCCGTATTCACCTCAATCGAGTGGGGACTGTCGATGGTTGATCGATTAGAGAGCTTGTTGAAAGCTCCGGCAATGTCCGGAAAAACAGCTAAGGGATATTCCTGGTGTTCCAGTGCTTTCTCTATGTTCCTGCCTACCCTATGCAATGCATGCAATGCAGCACCAGCTGACTTGGCTTTGGTGTAAGCATGTTCTGCTGAAGAGAATAATGCTGATTTCATAAAAAAATACAAAGATTAAAAAAAACTTACTTCCAAAACCAGGGACTTTAAGGCCTGCCTTTTAACAGTTTTTATTTAGCATGCACGGTTTGAGCCTAAATATGGAAATTTGGTTGTACTTCATAAGGGACCAAACCAAATATGTTTTATAATATAGATTATACCGGTCTTCCTGAAAATGTGTGCACAAAACTAGGTTTCAATTTGAAACTAGAGAGGTTTATGCCAATTCCACACAGAGGCTTAATGAAATATTTAGTCAAGTTTTCTACATTAAAGCTCAGTCTTCCATACAAAATACAAATTCTTAATTATCTCGTTATTGCTTTATTGAATGCCTAATCGAGTGAAAAATCCAGTCGGTTTTGCTTGGTGCTTCGAATTTTAAATTATTTCCAATAATTTACGAAAAATAGAAAAACACGAAAAAATTCAAAATTTAATTTTCGCTGCATTTGCTGCAAAAGATAATACGGCTTTTTAGAAAATAGGCACATATTTGGTTAGGCGCAACATCTATGGGTAGTTGTAGATGCATTTTATTTTGAATGTATTTATAGTTAAGAAGGAAACGGCTGCTTTCAATTTTAACTATTTTTTGTAAAAACGATATAATTGTTTGGGGCTGCTGACAAACGTTCGCTTATTGAAGCAAAAGGTCCTGTATGAAAAGGCAAACTTAATTATTTCATTAAATAAAATGGTGATTCGATTAAGTTTCTGTGGGAAAACGGTATTACACTTGCAGTTATAAAAAAAGAAAAATCTAATTGACGGTGGCAAGGGTTCGAACCGACGTGCTCGGATATTAGTAGCGATATCTACCCAGTGACCTATACACCTTATATGTATAGCAAAATGTTTCGAAAAGAATCTGTGACTTGACTTTTCACGAAGTTAATTTTTTATTTTGAAATGTTCAGTACCAAGTTTAAACTTTTGGGATTTGTTTTAAAACCAGAGACAATTTCTATTTTTAGATTCTTAAAAATTTTTGGGTTTAGTTTTCAAACAATTTGGAGATTTTGTGCGAATTGTTCAATAATATTTGAAATTTAAACCAATAAACTTAAGTAGTAAATTGAGCGGTTTCGAGTTTAGACAAAAAAACATTTAAAAATTGTTTAATTCTAAAAATTGTTTAATCCGATGAATGGTTTCTGATCGTGACCGACTATGTCTTTGCTATAAACACTTTCACTCTGGTTTGATAAAAGCAACAATTTCATAAATATTTTATAACTCTTACAAGTGAGTGCATTTTAATTTTTTTTTATTCAAATTTTAATGAAAACACAAAATATTTATCAGTAAAAACACTAAATTCCCATCAACGAGTTTGATTGTGAACAAAACAAAAGTACATAAATGCAGGAAAAACATAAACATAGTAAATATATAAAGATACAATAACAATATAATATTTGTCAACCCCATCCGCACCATATTTCCTAGAACCTCCCCGGCACTTATTCACATTTCACTAAGTAAATTCCATTTTTAGTCGATTTCGCATCGTCACGCTTTTGCATTCACTCGAAAACTTTCACAAACTTTCAGCAGATTACCAGGAAGGAGAGTGTGTGGAGGGTGGTACGGCAATATCAGATACATTGTTGAGGGCACAGGTCCTCGGAAACTTGTAAAACTCTTAACAGTTGTCGTTTATTTTGCATTCACTCCCATTTCTCTTAGCTGACATTGTTGCCATTTCGCTTCGAATACAAAGTATTTTGTGCAACAAACATGTTTTCTTTGGTGTGCGATCGCTTTGTGAATACTCTTGTAACACGAATGTGTATGTGGAACGGAAACGGAAGTTGGCGAAAGTAGATTGCGATTGCAAGTGGGGTAGTATATACACACACACACATATGCTCATCGTGCATACCGCAACAATGAAACTTGCAAGATTTTTGCTTTGTATTTGTGAGTCGTTGTATTAGCGGCGTCAATGTAATTGTAGTTGCTGTAATATTTTCCACATTTATAGTTAGGTTGATATTTTATACAGCATATATGTATACGGGTATATATGCATTAGGGTACACCTTATTAGTTTGTGAAATTTTTTTTAAACTAAAGCTATGAAGGTCTTAAAACCGAGGCCTGACTACTGTTGGATCATCCTAATAGCATTTATAGCAAATATTAAAAACACTTATTAAGTAGCTGCTAACTACTCTCAATTTATACTAAACGCACTCTTTGTAAACATGTTCATACTCACACACACACACCTAAAATCCTCCTTGGTTCAACAACTACTTTGTAAGTAATGGCAATTACTTTTTTGTTTAATTTTATTTTATTTATTTTTTTTATTTTAGCCTTCGGTTTCCTTGTTCGAGGTGCAATTGGTGAACTTTGTGAACTCCCAGCATGCCACGTACAATACCTAAACTGGCCCTAAATGCAATGCTGAATCGACATCTTAGTAGCATGCCGGCGAGATGCGGGATACAAGCTTGTGAATGACGATAGCATTCTTACCGGCTTCGCCGACTTCCCCCCATGTGGCTGAGTTAGCCAAGAGATAAAGGGGTTCAACTAGACGGTGCGTATCAATAATAGACTGAATAAGTTCAAAGGAAGGAGAGGACGGGGAATTAAAATGTGGCGGAGCTTAGATTAATTAGAAATATCTTACCAGGACCTCGGGGTTAGCAGAAAATGTTAGGTACACAATCACTGCACCGTATTCCAGGCGGGGTTCACAGGCATTTGAGATGCTACCCAGGTAGTAAGGCGGCTATCAAAGCATGACTTTATACCACAGTGAGTTCGAGGGCCTTATCGATCATCAAGAGGTGTTTAAAGCATTATCTGGGTGCCTGGGCATATGGACTTCCCTGCCAACCACCATATGTCGAGATGTTTTTGTTTATTTGATGACCGATAAGGCCCATAACATTGGTATCATCAGTGCACGGCATCAAGTTTGTAATCTACCCAGCTGTCCCTGCTACAATTCGCTTTTCAAAACACTTCGAGTCCGTCGGATTTTCGGGCAAACTTTTTTTTGAAAAAACGCCACTATATCAAGATCCTCGCAGCCCCGCCTTTAGAACTCCCTTACATCTTTCCTACAAGGAGTATATCTTACTTCTTTACGTCCTTTTACCGCTGACTATCACGGAGCACTTGAGCTCTGCGTTATTTTTGTAGGCATCATCTGTTCTTCCGCGCACACTGGATTCCTATGGCAAATTAAGCTTTTATACGGAGTTACTTAAATGTTTTCACCGTCGGTTGCATCTTTAGGTCAAAGGTCTAAGTGCTGGTTGAGGACTCCATACCTTTCGTGTTGCGTTAGCTCCATTTTCTGCAGGAAACTTTTATCGGCTTCCACAAAATTTTTGTTCGAATAATACTGAAACCTAAAAAAGACTTTTTTGGGTTCTTGATCAAAGATATAGCCGGGTGGCTTGGTCAATTTTGTTGTTGTTGTAGCAGTGGGTAGATCTTTTTCTTTCAAGCCGCTGTGAAGTCAGTCAGATGGGGGATATGTACATCATTTCGGCGGAATTTCTATCATGCTCTGTTTTTTTTGTTGTTCTGATTTCCTTAATATTGACACAAATGCCATAATTTGAGGATTCGGCCACGTTTTTCTCCAAACCTTATTCAGTGTTAGAGTTTTATCAAAAACATCTTTGTATTTGTTGCTTCGAAGTGTTTTTCGATCCGTTCAAACAACCAAATTTCGCAATCTCTTCACTCGTTATTCGATTAGTGCAATTTTTCACAGAGATCTAATAAGGTTTCGTTTATGGGACAAAATTTCAAAATAATGTACACCCTAATGCCTATGTACGGCAGCACACATGTACATATACATATTTACTTCACTTTTATGCTTCTGGCATTGGAAATATCCTTGTCGTGGAGGCATTTGTAGCAATAAAACAGCGTGAATACTCTATTCAATATGAAATACTTTTTGTTAGCGAGTTACGCTCGTCTGCACACCACCCACAACCCCACTTACCCCTTTACGAATGGGTTTTATTTACAAATGTTGCATGGTTCAAAATATTTATGTATGACAATTTTCAAAACTGTTAAAGTTGTTTTATGTAAGTCCTTGTATACATAAATATGTAAACACATACAGTTCAACGCAGGCAAAAATGGACAGTTTGCAATTTTTAAAATAAATTTGAAATAAAATTTGTTAAGGTATTTTCTCTAAAATGCGGTACTGAAATTAATCAAATAGGAAATATAATATATAGCTTAATTACAATAAAAAAATCGAACAGCTAAGAAATAAGAAATTATTCCTCGTTTTATTTTTTCATTTGCGAGGCAAATGTGTGACCCTGTTTTAATTTTAATTCATTTAATGTAATTTTTTTATTCAATTTTATTTTTAATTTATTTTTTTTAATTTTATTTATCTTATTTATTTAATTTTATTTTTTTAATTTATTTTATTTTATTTTTTATACCCAGCTGTACTTGTAACTTTGATTGGAAAACGGTTGGTTGCACAGTTATAAAGGAATTGAGATAGATATAGACTTTCATATATCAAAATCTTCACTATCGAAAAAAAATTGATTAAACCATGTCCAGAATAGATTGAAAAATAAGCGAAATAGGACGACAACCACGCCCACTTTTTTCGATTTTTCGAAAATTTAGAAAAATGGAAAAAAATAGATAATTCAAAAAAAGAATACCGCTCAGCTAATAAAATTTAGTAGGTGGATTGGTTTAATGACGCAAAACGTAAATTCTAAAAAATTTCGGAATATGGGCGTAGCACCACTCCCATTTAGAAGAAAAATTTGAAAACAAGCCGTAAATCAAAAGACGTTAAAGATATTACATTGAAATTTGGCAGAGACACTATTCTTTCTTTTCTATCCAAATTATATAGACTGAGTGAAGATAATCAAAATCGGTTAAAGACCACGCCCACTTTTCCTAAAGGTCTAACCTTACCATAGTTTGCAAATAACAGTAGTGATATGGTTGAGCTAACAATAGAACTTAAACACATTTTTAAAATGGACGTGACCTGCGAGATTATTTCGCAGCTCTTATAACACTATTATCCACACAGAGCAAACCTTATTCAATGTTCGGTGTTACCCGAACTTAGACTTTCTTTCTTGTTTTAAAATATTTTTTTTATTTATTCTACTTTTATTTATAGTATTTTATTTTATTTTACTTGTTTTTGTAATTTATTTCATTTATTATTTTTTTTTGTGATTTTGTTCCTTTACATTTAATTTTGTCTTACCTATTTTTTATTTCTTTTAAATTTATTTTTTTTTAATTGTCTTTTATTCTATTTTATATTTTATTTTATTTTATTTTGTTTATTTTATTTTATTTTATTTTGTTTATTTTATCTTATTTTTATTTATTTTATTTTATTTTATTTTTTTTATTTTTTTTTCCTATTTTTTAAACTCAAATTTGACTACTTTCTATTAAAAAAATGTATGTTTCGTTTTGACTTGGATTGACTGTTTTTATATTTTTGTGTAGAGCCAATTGCCAATGTTCTTAAGAAGTATTTGCGTTTGTAGTTGTTGTTGTTGTTATTGTTCTCAATATACAAAATGCTTTTAATAATAATGTTGCGAATGTTGGCTGTCAGTAAAGCTGTCAGTTTGTTTTATTGTTATTCGTTTGGAGCATTTGTCGCCGTTACAATTGTTATGTAGTATTGTTGCAACAAATATTCATTCACGCTGTTGTTGCTTTCAAAACTATTACAAAAATTGCTTCATTTACGTTCTGTTGTTCTGTTTGTATTGTAGGTATTGAGAAGCAGCTTCGAACTTTATCCTTTTGCGAACAACTTTCGTTGGGTTTGCTTCAACTGGGGCCGCGAGGGGCCCAACTTTCCGCTTAGTGTATCTTTATATCTTTTGAATGAACCTGATGTTAGGGGTGTACTTAATTTGAGCTATTTAATTAATGTAGTTTAAAAATATAACTCGGATACTAATTTAATGATACCACGGTTGATCTAGCTTTATCTATGGCTGATATAAAGGCAATGTTGAAATAATTGTCTTTTCTATATCTGATTTTTCTATATAACGGGAAATTTCCAAATTATAAAACATAATAATGACACCCTTCCTTCAGTGTAAAAATTTGGTAGAATTACAAATAAGGTCGTAAATGGTCTTTGAAATCTTTAAGGCAGCGCCTATCGCCGCCGGAGCTGATATGTCAAATCAAAGCGTAGTTTTTATACTCAGTTGAGCAGAGCTCACAGAGTATAATAACTTTAATTGGATAACGGTTGGTTGTACAGGTATAAAGGAATCGAGATAGATATAGACTTCCATATATCAAAATCATCAGTATCGAAAAAAAAATTAATTGAGCCATGTCCGTCTGTCCGTCCGTCCGTTAACACGTTAACTTGAGTAAATTTTGAGGTATATTGATGAAATTTGGTATGTAGATTCCTGGGCACTCATCTCAGATCGCTATTTAAAATGAACGATATCGCACTATAACCACGCCCACTTTTTCGATATCGAAAATTTCGAAAAAACCGAAAAAGTGCGATAATTCATTACCAAAGAGGGATAAAGCGATGAAACTGGTAGATGTGTTGACCTTTAGACGCAGAATAGAAAATTAGTAAAATTTTGGACAACGGGCGTGGCACCGCCCACTTGTAAAAGAAGGTAATTTAAAAGTTTTGCAAGCTGTAATTTGGCAGTCGTTGAAGATATCATCACGAAATTTGGCAGGAACGTTACCCCTATTACTATATGTATGACTAATAAAAATTATCAAAATCGAGAGCGACCACGACCACTTAAAAAAAATTTTTTTAAGTCAAATTTTAACAAAAACTTTAATATCTTTGTAGTATATTAGTAAATTATGTCAACATTCAACTCCATAATGATATGGTGCAACAAAATACAAAAATGAAAGAAAATTTCAAAATGGGCGTGGCTCCGCCCTTTTTCATTTAATTTGTCTAGAATACTTTCAATGCCATAAGTCGAACAAATATTTACCAATCCTTGTGAAATTTGGTAGGTGCTTAGATTCTAGGACGATAACTGTTTTCTGTGAAAAGGGCGAAATCGGTTAAAGCCACGCCCAGTTTTTATACACAGTCGACCGTCTGTCCTTCCGCTCGGCCGTTAACATGATAACTTGAGCAAAAATCGATATATCTTTACTAAACTCAGTTCACGTACTTATCTGAACTCACTTTGTATTGGTATAAAAATGGCCGGATTCCGACTATGACCACGCCCACTTTTTCGATATCAAAAATAACGAATAATGAAAAAATGCCATAATTCTATACCAAATACGAAAAAAGGGATGAAACATGGTAATTGGATTGGTTTATTGACGCAAAATATAACTTTAGAAAAAACTTTGTAAAATGGGTGTGACACCTACCATATTAAGTAGAAGAAAATGAAAAAGTTCTGCAGGGCGAAATCAAAAGCCCTTGAAATTTTGGCAGGAATACTGTTCGTGGTATTACATATAAAAATAAATTAGCGGTACCCGACAGATGATGTTCTGGGTCAAACCCTGGTCCACATTTTGGTCAATATCTCGAAACGCCTTCACATATACAACTACCACCACTCTCTTTTAAAACCCTCATTAATACCTTTTATTTGATACCCATATCGTACAAACACATTCTAGAGTCACCCCTGGTCCACCTTTATGGCGATATCTCTGAAAAGGCGTCCACCTATAGAACTATGGCCCACTCCCTCTTAAAACTATTCTTTAATACCTTCCATTTGATACACATGCCATAAAAACACATTCCAGGGTTACCCTAGGTTCATTTTCCTACATGGTTATTTTCCTTATTTTGTCACCATAGCTCTCAACTGAGTATGCATGTTCGGTTACACCCGAACTTAGCCTTCCTTACTTGGTTTTCTTATTTTTTGTGTTTGTGTATTCTGTTGACACCTCCATGATTCAGAGCCATATAGCAGAACTATTATGTCTAGCGTCTTCTTGACCGTGATTTTTCTTCGTCGATAAAAGATTTTCCTTTTCGATTCAAATGTGATTATCCGGTTAACCTCTAGGCTGACATTGATGGTCTCCAGATAAACGAGGTCCTTCTCAGTTTCGATTTAATATCTGCCAACAGTATGGCTCCCAAAGGCGCGAATGCGTCGAATCTTTCTTTGATGCGTCAAATATATCTTCATGCCTCCACCTCTTTATTAAAGACGGAGAAGTCATAAAATATGGCGCATTTTGCAAAGCCGAAGATATCAATATCAGCAGCATACGACAGCAACTGTACGACCTTATAATAGCTTGCAAAAAACAATGCAATTGTACTATTTCGAATAGCTCTGAAAGGTTTTCCCAGTCATTAGAGAACTGATTTACCAACGTCTATTTGCGAAGCCCTTTAAGCTGTATAATAAACCCAAATTCAGACGCAGCAACATACAGTATATTCCGTGCAGTCTACATCTGCCTTGAAGCTCATAAAATGATGGAACGTTGCAATTCTCTTATTGTAATCTGGCGTGGCGTTTGGTCTGAAGGCGTTTTAATAATGTCCAAACAGTTTGTTGCCTTTGGGCTGAGATAGAACCGTACCATTTTTGATGGTCGGATGACTGGAAACTATGCTATCTGGAATACTGGTGCAATGCCCGTAGTCCACTATGACGGGATCGCTTCGTTTCACATTTTTCATCAGGAGACAGCCAAGGAGCTTGGTAAATCTGTTTTTCATAGTAAAAATATTGAAAGCTTTCACCATCAGTTCTCGCTGCTGAATTAGTTTGGGTTTTCGTTAGGTGTGGCTCCGCCTCCTGCCCCTTTTATTCTCCTGCTTTATCCATGCTCCTCGTTTTCTGTTGGTGGCGATGCCAGCATTTGCCTTCAAGAGAACAACAACCAATTACCTTTACATCGCTACCGTCCTTTGAAAGGGTCTGGATATTCCAGGAACATGCTATGAGCCTATTCGTGATATTTTGGACTCTTCTAATATGACAATTGCAATACCATATGTAAAAAAAAATAAATCCTAGGATGTTGAAAGATCAGCATGTCTACTATGCCGCTCTGCACATTCGCTGACACTAAATGTGTTCCTATTTCATATTTCGAAAAAGCACAAAAAGCAACTCACATGCACACCAAAACTATGAACCCGCGCAGGAATAAGAGTTGATATTTGGCCAAATTAAACCAACGCACGAAGTTATTAAAAAGTCCATGCCAAAGTGTGAGACCGTTATGAATTTTAAAATTAGATACGCCAACAAAACTTTAGACGGCATTTTAATATGCTAAAACTAATTTATATGGTGGATTATAGAAAAAGTTTTTATATTAAAACTAAAAACTGTTGCAATATCACAATTAACAAATCAAAAATAAAAATACAAAAATATATAAAATATTCATATTTTTGTTTTAAGCAAATATAAATCAGTTGGAAGCATTATTTTGGCATGACATACAGCGTTGTGTGAGTGGGGCTTCTATGTATCACGATTTTATTTTTTTTTTTTTCGTTTCTTTTGTTGCGCTGCGAAAAGGAGACGTGTGGTGAACGTGGAAGATGTAATATGAAATAATGGATTTTTTTTTTTTTTTTTTTTGCTTATTCTCTTTATGGGGAGGGGGGGGGGGGGTGTTTGGGAGGGTGAATGTGGGGGCTAGGTGCTTGGCAGCGCGGAGCCTGGTTGGTTGTTTTCTGTTCATGTTATATAGTTATTCGTTAACAGTTATATTTGTTAATGAAGCCACCAAAGGAAGACGGCACAAAGAACCCCCAAACAAATAAAAAATAAAGAAAGAAAATGATTAGTAAAGTCAAATATGTTATTTTTATGATAGGGAATCAATGCGGGAGCAGAAGCCGGACACTTTTGCCTTTGCGGTGTCTATAGGAAGGAAAGATGTAGAACTATTAAAGGTGCATAAAAATTGTGAGAGTTAGGTTTAAGTAATTTGTTGATTACAGGAAGTACGGTAGGGAACAGAGAGAAACCCCGCACCCACGAACAGGGGGCTAGGAACGCATTTGGAACAGAGAAGAGTGTTGTTTAAGTGTTGTGATTACGTATAGCGCGTAGTTTTGGAAAACAATCGTTTTTTTGGAGGTTTTAGAGCTGTCAACTATGAGAGAGGTTGAGCGAAAGAAGTGGTGTTGGGTGACGTAAATTCTGTAGGATAATTACGTGAAGGATCTTGATTTTACCTGTGTCAGTTGTTTTTTTTTCTGTACCTCCTAGAAAAAATTAGGTTTGAGTTTACTATGGCCTCCTTGCCTGTTCAGTGAAGAACGGAATTTTTGATATGTGAAAGGTTTGCGGCAAGCTCATATAGAGAGACAAGGGACGAGAGTAAGACCTCTCACGCTACCACCCGACCAAAAAAAGTGAAAAATATTAAGAGAGATGCATTCGCCAATACTTAGACCGACGGACGCATCTGGCTGCGTGGCTGCGCGACGGTGCACAACAACAAAACACGCCGAATCCCTTCAACCCGCACACATTACTTTTTTTCTACACAACACCAAATTCGTATATCGTTGAAATTCTCGCTATTTCTTCGAGCTTGCTTCCCTTGATGGTTTATCCTGGTCGTAGATCATGCACGTGCGTTTGGGGTGTAGGGGAGAACGCGTCCCGCCCGGCCCGAAAACAAACCAGTCACGCACGTTTTTTTTTTTTATAATTTAACTTACTCGGTGCTAATGTATTTATTTATATTTGTAAGTAATCACAGATGTAGCAATGTAAGTGAGGAGAATAAACGCCAGAAACGGAAGAGAGAAATCCTAACCAAAAAAAACAAAAAAAAAAACCCACCACCCCACAAACAACAAAAAAAAAAAAAAAAAAAAACCTATCTAGAATCAAAAACAACGAAGGGAGGAAAAGATTAAATAAGAGAGAACGAAAGTAAAAACAGGAAAATATCAGTCCCCCTAAACACACAATCCTAGAGCACGACGTTCTTTTATTAATTTTTTCGTTCAAAAATTTACTGGTACCCTTGATTTGAGTGTATAAAGATTTATAGAGTAGAAAAACAAACGTATTAAAAAATTCTATGGCGTTACTCTCCTTCATAATGCGCGTACGGCTTCAGCACATAGCACATTTGTAACAGTTTGCCAGTAGCACTACTTCAAATCCAACCATCTGACATAGCACCATTAATATTTTGCGTTTTTTTTATTTTGTTTTTTATTACATATTGGGGAGGCGCAATTTAACCGAAGACCGAATATGACCTGGGTAGAGATTGTTTCTAACTTTGATTTTATTTATTCGTAACTAAGCGACTTTCCTCCACCCTTCATAATATTATGCAACTATTTCCTAAGCTCTTCGCTACAATCGCATCAACAACCGACTCATTTGCATGGCAGGTGAGAGTGAGGAGGGGAGCAAGCAGAAGAACAAACCGCCCCCCACGGGAAACTCCGCCATCCATAGCACCCTACCAGTCATAGTGAGTAGTTTAGACCTAGGGAAAACGATGTCAGCACCACCATCCTCTCATATTCGCATTCTACTCTATTTCTCTCACACACTCCTGCCGTTTGACAGACTCCTCGTTGATACAGTGGGCAGAGAAAGAGGACCAAGGGAGAGTGACTTGGTCATTTGCATGGCTCGATTTGTTCATGTGGCATGCAACCGTCTCTAGGCCGCTAACATTTAATCGACCCACATAATAAAATCTCCAACTTGTCTGTGGTCTAGAAGGACGGAAAAGATAAGCAAATACACCAAAATCTTACGTTCACGGGGTGTGCGATCCGAATTCTAAGAGGGAGCGACCGGCGGGCGGAACCAGTAAGAACGATGACCATGGAAAAATTTATTCTTGAAACTGTTCTTTAGCAATTTATTCTCGCTACGTTTTAACTTAGAAGCAGCATAGCTCGGCACACACTCTGCACCACATTACCCTTAAAAGTGAGATGTTTTATTGGAGATGGGAGAGGGTTATTGAGTGTCTTCTAGGGAATTCTGCTACCATGTTTGGGAAAACTAATGGGAAATAGCGAGCTTTAGTAGGAGGAGAGTAAATGTTGGGGACCTAAAAGTCTAAAAACAAAACGCGAAACATTACGCATATTCTTTGCGGTTGTTATAATTTGTGTGTTGCTGTAATGTTAGTTTGTTGGTTGTTTTTTTCTTTTTTTTCTATGTTGTAGGGTTAGGAGTTATTGGAAGTGTTGTTAGGCGTCTGGAGATTGCCATCAATGCTAATCTGCAATACTGACGTTAATCGTTTCAATAAACTATCCGTGCTGACATCCTTTCCAATTCATGTGCGTAACTTTTGTATTCCTCTTTGCCCAACCTCCACTTGGTTTATTCGCCAAGAGTAGTTTCGTGTGGTTGTTGGGGTCGGATTAGCTTTGGTGAGGGGAACTGGGGAACGCAGGCACCCAAAAAGGCCTAGGCGAGAGAGGGTGAACGTGAACAAAAAAAAAAAAAAAGCGACGACTCGCCGGCCGAAAAGCACGGTCCGTGAGAGAGCGGTAGCAGGGGGGTGTAGGGTGACAGCGGACCGTGGCGTTTTTTTTTTGATTTATTTGCTTTGGATAGGTGTGTTGTCGAATTCCTCTTCGCCACGCGCAGTCACCCTCTGAGACAAATTAGTTTTCATGTATCATTGCTTTTTCTCGTTCATGTTTGGCGAAGTCGTCCTTTTGGGTTGGCAAGTTTTTTGTGTGCTAAATCATTTTACTCTCGGCTTGCTCGCGGCGCGTGAGGCTTAGCAACAGAGAAGAAGGCAGAAAACAAAAAACTCAGTACTTAGGACCAGAAGGCAAAAAATAAGGGTAGGTGCCAAAATAGGATGTACCAAGAGATTTTGGAGAGGGATAAAGGGGATAGTTGTGTGTAGAGGGGCGGAGGGGGGAGGGGGCAGGGAGGAGGGGCAAGGTGAGGGAAGGAGGGATAAGGAGGGGAGGAAAGGAAAGGAATAGATACAGAAGAAAAGAGGTGGGGGAAGGGAAAACCCAGAAAGGAGGAATGAGATTAAGCTTGAGAGCAATCACGAAGAACAGGCGAAGAGGTGAAGAAAGGAAGGTGAGAAGAGTTGAAAGGTAAGTTGAGGTATTCCTGATTTGTATGGAACGGTGGGAGTAGAGAGAAAAGGGTTGACAGAAGGGGACGGGGGGAGGGGGGGGAAGGGAATGAAAAGAATGAATAAAAACTTACGGTTTTGGTGTTTAGCGTTGGTCGTCGTTAGGCGTGTTTTAACGGGCGCGTTATATGTGTTGTAGACCCCGGCGAGTCATGTGGTTGTTACTGACACGATGTTATAGTGTTGTATTCGCTTATTCGATTGCTACTAATGGATAGAACAATAAATATTACTTCGAAATGTTAAATAGTATGTAATTGGTTTGTTGTATTTTTTTTTATTTTTCGTTTCCATTACTTTTCTATTTCTATCTGCTTCTGTTGGGTGTATGTTCGTTGTTTGGTTTCGTTCTTCAAGTTGGTGTTTATGTCGTCGATTCAGGTATACCAATATCCGCTCATGATGACGTTTCCCAAAGCACCCCATTTTTCGGTTCGGAAAACCTATGCGGCCCCCCCATCTTTGGTGTGGCTCCATTCACTTTGCCCGTCCAGTATGGTGCTTTTCTGTGTATTATTGGAGAGAGAAAGCGAGGGATCGTGAAGAAAGATCAAGAACTCTGTCAGTAGATTAGTGTTGGCCGTTAGTAGCACATTCACTCTCCGTCTATATCACCGTTACTGCTACACCGCGTATTTTTCCAGTTTTCGGCGATCTTATAGTTTTTCGTTACCCTCTCATTGGGCTCTGGTGATAAGTTGCTTTTTTTTAGGCAGACCTCCCAGTACCCGTACCGTCCTAACCGTATCGTTACTGTTGTACAGTCCGTTCCACGGTCTCCTTTGAATCCTTTTATACTCCCGTGCATTTCCTTGCGCCTCTGACGCCTCTTCAGTTGCTGCACTGTTTGTGCTGCTTTTGCTTTATACTCGTAGACTTCACCCGAGCCCACTAATATTATTGTTGTACTGTTCGTTTATTCTATGTGGATCTCGTAACTGTTTCGTTCGTTGTCTTTCTTTTTTAATGAGTGTTTTTTTTTTTTGTTTAGTGTTTTTTTGGTGTTCTTCTTTATTTTTTGTTTTTTTTTATGTTTTATTTATTTTTCCTATATTCATTCCCGTTTATTTTTAGTTTATACCTTCGTTTTCTTTTTTTTTTTCATGGAATAATAATTGTACAATACATTTTATGTTTTTCACTCACATTATAGTTCGTTGTTACGTGCACACCCCCCCTTAGTGAGCTTATTGCTTTATCTTGCTACCTAAGTTTTTCATGGAATTAAACGCATCTTTCAACTTTGTTTGTGTGCTAAGTATTTATATTTATAATATCGTTAACTATTCTGTGGTTAAGTTCAAGTGAGAAGTTTTTTTTTGTGTTAAATCTTAAATTTTTTGTAAGGACTCAAGTTTACATACCAATTAAGAGTGAGAATTAATTGATTTCTGATTTTTCAGCTAATATCTAGTAATTTCCTGAAACTGTTTTTTAGTTTTTAACTCGGTTTTTTTAGTATGCTCCCCCACCAAGATAAAAACAAACAAAGGTAATGTATAAAATAAAACAATAACTAAAAACAAAAAAGGAACAGGTATGATAAAAAATAGAAAATAGAAAAGTTAAAAAAAAAAAAAAAGAAAAATAATAAAAAAAAAATAATAAATAAATAAAAAAATAAAAAAATATAATAATTATAAAAAATAAAGTTTACATAATGCCAAGTCAAGTTTTCGATAACCTCCAGAATTAGACAAGGACACATGTTCCAAAACCTTCCCCCATTCCGAGTGATTAAACCATTTTTCATTTTACTGTGTGGATGAAGTTATTTTCTTAATAAAGGTTTCAGTGTCTTATATCATCTTCACTGTTGGTATGTAATTAGCATCCCTTTTTTTCCCACAACAACGGTGTTATTCTTTGGTTGTCCATTTCTGTCTAAGCCCCCACAAACATATAAAATAATAATAGTAATTTAGTAAAACAGTTTCAAGATACTTTCCCTCCCTTGCTCATATTTTTATTCTTCTCGTTTTGACAGTCCCATATTCTGTTTCCACCAGTCTCTTATATCGTATTTAATAAGACTTTGTAGTGTTTTTTTTATCTTTGTTCACGTTCTTCACTCTCTCCCACCACCATAAAATGATGTAACTCGATATTCGAACTTCATTATATTATATAATGTTAAATTTCTGTTTTTGTCTTTAATTTATAGTTTTTATAATTCATTAGCCAGCACAAAATAAATTCTAAGTTTTATGTTAATATTTAATATTTTCCTTTCTTTAATTTTTATATTTTTTTTTCTCCTTGTCTCTTTTTTTATTTTTATTTTTTGTATATTTTTGTTTCCATGTGTCGTTATCTAGTATTTTTTTTTTTTTTTATTTTTGTTATTATGTAGGTATTAAATTTATTTGATGATTTTCTTTTAGTTATTTATGTTTTGGGTCATAAATTACACGTATTCCTTTAGAGTTAGCGTTCACTTTTTTCTATTTTATATATATAAACAAACTTTTTTCAATAAGATCATCACATATTATTTATTTTTTAGCCATACTTTAATATATGCTCGTCTAAAGTTTTGAGGTGTGGCTTGTTATCTATTATTTTTATAAAATTCTATTTAACGGTTTTCCTCTACCCTTGGCAATGGAGCATTCTGTTCTGCTTCTTTTTAATAACTCAGTAGACACGTAGTTTTGGTTTTTTTTATAAATCTTTTCGCTGGCCAAATCATCAACTCGAGTTTTGTTTAGCTATCTTTCGCGGCTGCAGCGCGCCGCTGGTTCATACTGTGATGCGTGTGCGTATTTGTTGCCCGATGTGTAGTTTGTGAGTTGTAGTTTTGCTCTGGTGCACTTGTGCTTTTTTTCGAAAAACGATATGAAATTGAGTGGCAACCCCATTTAGTGAGTTGGGTCGTTCTTACGCAGTAGAATTGGTGCTCATTGATGCAGGCATTAGATTAGAAAAATGCTGAATCTACTTTCAAATCTAGGGATACATTTTTTTTGTTTAGCTTGTGCGTTTAGTAATTCTTTAAAATTAGTCGTAATATTTACAATGAATAATGGAATAATATGTTACTGAAATTATGTGTTAAAAAATTAATATAATTAAATATTATATAAAATTTACTTAACCTTAGATCCGGTCTTCTCTAACGGCAGACATTTTCTGGCTAGTTTTTGTTTCTTTCTCTCTTCAATAATATTTACTAGAATGTAGTCCAAAATATTCCGAAACTGCACCACCATTAGCCGTGTTCTTCATAGCCTATTTTGCACACATCCCTGGAAATCCATAGACCCTTTCATTAATGGACCTGGTAAGCAAGTGTATAAAGGTTTAATTGGTTGTGTTGTTTCTCTTGGAAGGTGCAAATGCTTTGGCTATCGCCCACATAAAGAGAAACGATGGACAGGCATGGATTAAAGCAGGAGAATTTAAAAGGTGGCCAGGATTGGCTTTTTGCGGTTCGCGGCGCCACACCTAAACCGAAAACCAAATTACTTCAGCACAGCGAAACTGATATGGTTGGAAAGCTTTCATATATTTTACTATGAATAATACAGAGTTTGACCACTACATAGACTCCTTGGCTTTGATCCGATGAAAAATGTGTAAATCTGAAGCGAGCCACGTCATATGTTGGAACGGGCGCATTGCCACCAGTATTTCCAGACATGCGTCCAGTCAAAAATGGTTACGTTCTATCACACAGCCACAAAAAGGCATACAAAACTTCTTGGACATTATTAAAACGCTCTTCAAGTCCTAAACGCCGATGTCCTATGCTAATGTTGACAATAAGAGAAATCGCATACGTTATTTCCAATTCATTTTTATGTCTAGGAAGACATTCAATAAGGGCTAGAGTATAAGATTGTAGACTGCAGAGAATCAATAACTGTATGTTGTTTGCCTTGCTGATTCGAATTGTGGGGTTTCTTATACAGCTTGAGAAGGGCTCTTCGCACGATTACAATCAATCTTGTTTAAACCAAGATGAATAGGACGTTACGGCGGGGGTAAATCAGTTCTCATAAATGGAACTGGGGAAAAACGCTTTTCAGAGCGTATATTTCGAAATAGTAACAATTGCATTTTTGTTTGTTTTTTCATAGCTCCTTATCAATGGTCGCTTACAGTTCGCGTGTCTGCTTGACATAGTGATGATATTTCGGCATATCTTCGGCCTTTTTGGCACAAATTGCGGCATATCTTTTTATGACCCTTTCTCTTCTGGTCTTTTAATAGAAGAAGTGGAACATGTATTACATGATTGTGATTTGGTGTGCATGAAAAGAATATGAATTTTAGTAGTAACTGAGACACAATCGCGCCTTTGGGAGCCATATCTGTTGGCACGATATTAATTACTGGAAATGAGAAGGACCACTCGATTTATTGGAGACCATCTATTGTACAGCCTAGAGGTTAACCGGAGAATCACATTTGAATACGAAAAAGTTATAAAAATTATGTTTATCGCCGAAAGATAAAAAGACACACGGTTCATAGCGAGACGCTTAGACATAAGAATAGTTCTGCTATTATGGCTAATGATCATGGAAAAAGGTAGTCAACAGAATACACAAAAAAAAAAAAAAACCAAAAAACATAAGGAAACCAAGAAGGAAGACTAAGTTCGGGTGTAACCGAACATTGCATACTCAGGTTTGTAGAGTAAAGCTGTGGTGACCAAGTAATAAAGGGAGGAAACTTACCATGTTGAAAAGAACCTAGGGTAACCTCGGAATGTGTTGTATGACATGTGTATCAAATGGAAGGTATTAAAGATTAGTTAAGAGGGAGTGGAGCCATAGTTCATAGTGTAGACGCTCTTTTGCGAGATAGTCGCCGATAAAAGGTGGACCAGGGGGACTCTAGATAGACGTGTTGTAGAACATATGGGTATCAAATAAAAGGTATTAAAATGAGGGTTTTAATAAGGAGTAGTGGTGCGTTTTGTATATGTGAAGGCGTTTCGAGATATGACCTAAATGGGACCGATTTGCAACCCAGAACATCATCTGTCGGGTACCGACTAATTTTATTTATTGTATATGTAATACCACGGAACAGGTTCTATTTCCTGCCAAAAATCTTCAAGGGCTTTTTGATTTCGTCCTGCAGAACTTTTTAATTTTTTCTCTAGCTTAATATGGTAGAGTGTCATCACCATTTTACAAAGTTTTTTTCGTTAAGTTATATTGTTGCGTCCCAATAAACCAATCCATTAACCATGTTTATCCCTTTTTTGTGATTTGGTAAGAAATTATGCGCGAGTTTGTTCCATGATCCACGTTATTTTTGATATCACGAAAAGTGGCAGGCGTGGTCATAGTACGGAATCGGCCTTGTTTATACCAATACAAAATGTGAATCGGTTAGAGACTTAGGGTGAACTGAGTTTAGTAAAGATATATCAGATTGTTTGCTCAATGTTACATAGTTAACGGCCGCTCCACCCCCACGAGACGGAATAATGCTTAGAAAGGACCAGACGGTCGATGTGTATAAAAACGGTGCGCCGTGGCCTTTAACGATTTGCGCCTTGTTCACAGATAAACAGTATCGTCTAGAATCTAAGCACCTACCAAATTTCACAGGTATTGTTAAATATTTGTTCGACTTATGGCATTGAAAAGTATTGTAGGACAAATTAAATGAAAAAAAAGGGCGGAGAGCACCTTACAGCCCATTTGAAAATTTTCTTTATTTGTATTTTTGTGGTGCCCGACGCGCATCCATATCATTAATGAGCACGTTGAACGTTGAGCCACTAGAGTTTATCCATAAATAGATAGAGTAATACAAACAATATATACAGATCTTTTGTTAAAATTTGACTTAAAAATAAATTATATTTTTATAGTGGTTTCGTGGTCTCTCTCGGTATTTTGTAATTTTATTTAGTCATACATTAGGTAATAGGGGGTAAACGTTTCACTGCCAAATATTGTCGTGGCAATAAAAAATCTGAGACGAGTATCGTCATACTACTACGACTGGCCCAAATCAACAGCTTTCTTCTTTTGCTTAAAAACATTTTTTTAACAATTTACCTTCCTTCTTCTATATATATACGTGGTTGTTCGGTTTTTTTAAATATCGTCCAACCGCCGTCCTCCCCCAACGCCGTACGTGTCCAAAAAATATCTACCTTCTAATTTTTCTATTCTTTGCGTCCTCTTTCTCTTATAAGGTCAAACACATTCTACCTAAGTTTTCATTACGCTTTATCCCTCGTTGGTAATCTTTAAACTGAATTATTCGCAATTCTTTTTTCGGTTTTTCGAAGATCATTCGATATCAGAAAATGTGGTGCGTGGTGTTATCGTGCGATATACGCTTCATTGTTTAAATAGCGAATCTGAGATGAAGTGCCCAGGAATGTCTTTTACATTTTTACCAAATTTCATCAATATATATACCTCAAAATGTAAGGTACTTCAAGTTAAAAGTCGGTTAACGGACGCGAACGGACAGAGGACATGGCTTCCAATTAATTTTTTGTTCGTATACTGGGAGATTTTGATATATGAGAAAAGTAGGTCTATATCTATCTCGATTCCTTTTTACCGCTTACAAACCAACCGTTATCCAATTAAAGTTTATTATACTCTGTGGCTATCTGCTTGACAATCTGAGTATAAAAACTCGTCTTTGATTGACATATCCACTCGGCGGCGATAGGCGCTTGCCTTAAAGATTTCAAGACCAGTACGAACTTTACTGAGATCATTTTTACCACTTGTACAGGGCATGGACATTAAATTAAGGGGCCATTATTATGTTTATTAATTTGGGAAATTCCCAGCTTGTTTATATAGATAAAATCAGATTAGGAAAAGACAATTATTTTCAACATTAGCCTTTATATCTAGCCTTTAGATCATTAGATCACCCTTGGCTATCATTAAATTAGTTATCCGAAGTGTATATTTTTAAATTACATTAATTAAATAGCTCAAATTATGAGTACACCTCCTAACATAGGTTCATCAGAAGATATAAAAAGATACACTAAGCGGGAAAGTTGTGCGCCCTTCGCGGCCCCAGTTGAAGCAAACCAACGAAAGTTGGTTCGCAAAAGGATAAAGTTCGAAGCTGCTTCTCAATGTAATACAATACACAAACAGCACAGTAACAGAACGTAATGAAACAATTTGTGATAGTTTGAATAGCAACAACAGCGTAGATGAATATTCTTGGGTTTGCAACAATACTCACATAACAATTGTAACGGCGACAATATGTGTCCACACAAACGAATACCAATAAAACAAATACAGCTTATACTGTACAGACAAACATTCGCAACCATACATATTTAAAAGCATTTTGTGTGATATGAGAACCAATAACAACAACAGACAACTACAAACGCAAACTACTTCTTCTTAAGAACATTGGCAATTGGCTCTACACAAAAATATAAAAACAGTCACAATCCAAGTCAAAACGAAAAACATACATTTTTTTAATAGAAATTAGTCAATTTGAGTTTAAAAAATAGGAGAAAAAAAAAAATAAAAAAAAATAAATAAAATAAAATAAATAAAAAATAAGCATAAAAATAAACAAATAAAATTAAAATAAAACAAATAACAATAAATAAAATTAAAATAGAATAAAAGACAATTTAAAAAAAAAATTAATTTACAAAGAAATAAAAAATAGGTAAGACAAAACTAATGTAAAGGAACAAAATCACAAAAAAAAATGATAAATGAAATAATAAATTACAAAAACAAGTAAATAAAATAAAATACTATAAACTAAAGTAGAGAAAATAAAAAAATATTTAAACAAGAAAGAAAGTCTAAGTTAGGGTAACACCGCAACATTGAATAAGGTTTCGCTCTTGTGGATAATAGTGTTATAAGGCTGCGAAATAATCTCGCAGGTCACGGTCCATTTAAAAATGTGTTTAAGTTTGATTGTTAGCTCAACGATATCACTACTGTTCTTTGCAAAACTATCGGTAAGCGTTAGACCTTTAGGAAAAGTGAGCGTGTGACGTCCTGTTAAACCGATTTTGATTATATTCACTCAGTCTATATAATTTGGAGTAGTATGAAAAGAAAGGAATAGTGTCTCTGCAAAAATTTCAATGTAATATCTTAACCGCGTCTATTTGATTTACGGCTTGTTTCAAATTTTTTCTAAACTGGGCAGTGGTTGCTACGCCCATATACCGAACTTTTTTAGAATTTACGATTTGGTCATTAAAACCAATACACTACTACAATTTTATTAGCTGTTGCGGTATTCTTTTTTTGACATATCTCATTTTTGTCATTTTTCTAAATTTCGAAAAATCGAAAAAAATGGGCGCAGGTTGTCGTCTATTTCGCTTATTTTTCAATCTATTCTGGACATGGTTTAATCAATTTTTTTCGATAGTGAAGATTTTGATATATACATGAAAGTCTATATCTATATCAATTCCTTATAATGTGCAACCAACGTTTTCCAATCAAGTTACAAGTACAGCTGGGTATAAAAATAAAAATAAAATAAATTAAAAAAAATAAAATAAAAATAAATAGATACATAATAATTAAAAATAAAAAAATTAAAACTAAAATTGAATGTACACAAACCATACATTAAATGAATTAAAAGTTAAACAGGGTCACACCATTTTGCACTACAAAATGAAAAAATAAACCGAGGAATAATTTTTATTAGTTAGCTGTCCCGATTTTGCTTATTGTAATTTAAGTATATATATATTTCCTATTTGATTAATTCAGCCATACCGCATTTAGAGAAAAATACCTTAACAAATTTTATTTTAAATTTATTTAAAAAATTGGCGAACTGTCCATTTTTGCATACGCTATAACTGTAGTGCTTTACATATTAATGTATACAAGGACTTACCTAAAACACTGTAACAGTTTTGAAAATTCGTCATACATAAATATTTTGAACTACGCACTACGATTGTAAATAAACACCATTCGGAAGGGCCTAAAGTGGGGTTGGTGGTGGTGTGTGCAGACGAGCGTAACTCGCCGCTACTAAAAAGTATTTACATATTGAACACACGAGTATCACAGTGTTTTATTGCTAACATATGCCTCCACGACAAGGCTATTTTTCCGCAATGCCATGAAGCACTAAAAGTGAAGTAAATATGTCTATGAACTGGTGCTCCGTGTAGTAGGCATTAGGTTGTTACATTATTTGAAATTTTGTGCCATGAAAAGGAAAACCTATGAGGATCTCTGTGAAAAAAAAATTGAACTAATCGAAAATAACGATGGAAGATGATGCGAATTTGGTTGTTGAAGCGGAATCTCGAAAAACCAGTCGAAGCAACAAATACAAAAGATGTTTTTGATAAAACTCTAACACCTGAATAATGTTTGGAGGAAAAACGTGGCCGAATCCTCAAATTATGCGCATTGTGTCAATATAAGAAAACTCAGAACAACAAAAAAAAAACAGCAGCGCTGATATGGAAAATTCGTCCGTAAAATGCTTGTACATACTAGCCCCATCTGACTGACTTCACAGCGGCTTGAAAGAATAAAGCACTATACTGTCAATGCTACAAACAACAACAAAAATTGACAAGCCACCAGAGCTTATATTCTTTGATCAAGATACCCAAACAAAAGTTCTTTTTTAGTTTTACAGTATTATTCGAACAAAAATTTTTGTGGGAAAGAAGCCGAGATAAAAAGTTTCCTGCAGGAAAATGGAGCTACGCAACAACGAAAGGTTATGGAGTCCCTCAACCAGCACTTAGGCACTTTTGATCCTAAAGATGCAACCGACGGGTGAACAACATTTAAGTAACTCGTATTAAAAGCTTTTATTTGCCATAGGAATCCAGTGTGCGCGGAAGGAAGAAGATGATGCCTACAAAAATAACGCAGAGCTCAAGTGCTCCACGTGATAGTCATGCGGTTAATAAAAAGACGTAAAGATAGTAAGATGTATACTCCTTGTAGGAAGATGTGAGTAAGGAGAGTTCTAAAGGCGGGGTGCGAGGATCTTGATCTAGTGGCGTTTTTTTTTTTTTTCCCAAAAAAAGTTTGGCCCACGAAATAATCCGTGTATGGACTCGAGTAAAGTGTTTTGCGTCAAAAAAGCGAATTGTAGCAGGGACCGCTGTGGTTAGATTACAACTTGATGCCGTGTCAATGATGATACCAATGTTATGGGCCATATCGGTCATCAAAAAACAAAAATCATTTCGACATATGGGGTTGGCAGGGAATGTTCCATATGCCCAGGCACCAAGATAATGCTGTTAAACACCTCTTGATGTATCGATAAGGCCCTCAAAAAACTCATGTGTTATAAAGTCAGGCTTTGATAGCGCTTGATACTACTATTGGGTGTAGCATCTCAAAAATGCTCTTGTGAAACCCGCCTGGAATCGGTTGCCTGTGAGTCGTGTACTCAACATTTCTGCCTATACCCCGATGGTCCTGGTAAGATATTACTAATTATATCTAGGCTCCGCCACATTTAATTCCCGTCCATATTCCTTTCCTTTGAACTATTCAGTCTATTATTGTATATCGCACCGTCTAGTTGAACCCTCGTTTATATCTTGGCTAACTACAGCCACATGGGGGGAAGTCGCGAATGCACGGTAAGAATGCATCGTCAGTCCAATCAAACGTGTATCCCGCATTTCGCCGGCTTTATGCTACTAGATGTCTGATTCAGCATTTTGCTATTTAGGGCCAGTGTTAGGTATTTTACGTGGCTATTGCTGGGAGTTCACAAAGTTCACCAATTGCACTCGAATACAAAGAAACCGAAGGATAAAATAAAAAAATATAATAAAATAAAATTAAACAAATAAAGTAATTGCCTATATCTTACAAAGTAGTTGTTGATACACGGAGGATTTATGGTGTTTGCAGTGTGTGAGTAGAACATGTTTACAAAGAGTGCGTTTAGTATAAATTGAGAATAGTTAGCAGCTAACTTAATAAGTGTTTTACTATTTGCTAAAATTCTTATTAGGATGATCAACAGTAGTGTATATGGCCTCTTGGTTTTAAGATCCTTCATAGCTTTAGTTTAAAGAGAGAAGTTTCACATAAACTAATAAGTGAACCCTAATTGCATGTGTAACCTGGTTATTACATATATGCTGTTATAAATATATCAACCTAACGTATTAAATGTGGGAAAATATTACGAGCAATCTATCAATTTACATTGACGCCGCCTAATACAATCGACTCACAAATATCAAAGCAAAATAACGTGTTGCAAGTGTCATTGTTGCGTGGTATGCACTATTTGATGCAATGTGTGTGGTTGTATTATACTACCCCACTTTCAATCATGCAATCTACTTTCCGCAACTTCCGTGTTTTTCCGTTTTCCACAGTACACACTTCGTGTTTACTAAGATGTTATTCATCCCAAAAGCTAGATCGCACACAAATGAATACATGTTGTGCATCAAAATTACTTTTGTATTTCCGAAAGTCGACATAATTAATGGCATTATACACATTGTTACAGCATAAGAGAAAATGGGATAGATTGTTGAATGGTAGTCTGTATATCTTTTAGTGCGTGTGGGGGAATGGTTGTATTAATGCTTTGGTGATAGAGTTAAGAATATGGGAGGAAGGGGGATGAAAATGTTTATTATGTGTTGTGTGTTGGGGGGTTTAAAATTTACGTGTGTCTTGCGCTTTTTCTGTAGAGGGTGGACCCGGAGTCTTTAGGTTAAACATTAACTTTTTTAAAGTTTATTTTCTATCTTCAATAGTTTTTCAATCCTTCTTTGTAAGTTATACCTTTCTACCTATCACCCGGCGGTCTCAATTCTTTTGAGAATTAGCTAGATAAGTGTCCCGTGCCGATTGAGGGGGCGGGGTGTATGGGGGTGGCACTTTTTTTTTTTGTCGCACTCTCCCCTTGTGGGTTGGCTGAACACCATTTGCGCCTGCACTTTTTTCCTCCGCCCCCCGCTCTTTGTTTTTGCGTCGACCACCTCTCCTTGTCCCGTCGCACCCCATGTGCGAGTGCGGGCTGGCTGCCCGAGGAAGATAAGGAAGGAAATAGAGTCAACAACGACAAATAGATCAGCCAAAAACAAAACTAATCTTAATAAAACATGATAGAATCAAACTCACCACAGGGACCCCTCGGGTTTGAACACCCCTGGAGTGAGCTGCTATTTCTGGATATATAGAAAGTGCGGGCGGTGCACGTGAATTTGAGTCTGCCCAACTAGGAAAATATCTGTTTAATAGTAATGATAGATAGTATGTTCACGATAATTGTTTGTATGTATTTTAAGTAGATAGATAAGATTGAAGTGGTTGGGGGGGGTAGGGATGGGGTAAGAATTATTTGTAAATGTGCTTCCCCACCATGAGACGAAGATTGGGCGTATGCAACTTGTTTGAATGATTCGTGCCTTCGCTTTCCCTCTATGCGCTACGGGCTACACATTGACGGTCGCGCCGCTGAGAGTGTGAGGGAGAGGGGTGTATACGATTAGATCGCTGTGGAGGTGTTTTTTGTTGTTTTTTTTTTTTTTTTTTTTTTTTTTGTTTTTTATTTTTTGTATTTGTTATTTTTATTTTTTTCTTTTTTTTTTTTTTTTTTGATTTGTTCTTGGTTTTGTTTGTGGTGTTAGAGGTATTTTTTTTTTTTTTTTTTTGGTTTTTCGTTATGTGTTTTTTTTTTTGTGGTAGAAGTTATGAGTTTTGTTTTTGTTTCGGTTATTTGTTTGTTGGTTTTGTGGTTTTTATTTATTAGATATTATTCTTATTTGATTTTTTTCGCACTTCTCATGTTGTTTGTTGTTTTGTTGGATGTTTTGATTTATTTTTTTTTTGTTTTATTTTTTTCTTTGTTTCTTTTTTTTTTTTTTTTGTTTTTTGATTTTTCTGTAGTCTTCGATTTTTGGTTTTGTATTGAGTTGTTTGGGCATTTTTTTTTTTAAATGTACTGATTTCTGTCACATATTTCATATTATGGTGATTGATTGGTTAGCGTTGTTTTTTAAAATGTGGTTTAGTATTATTTTATTGAATCTTGTAGGTTTATTTATGTTGTTTTGTTGGTGATTGAGTTGACTTGTATTTGTGTTTGTCGTTGCGTGGTTTGCCGTGGTTTAGCACTAGGTCTGGTATAGTTGTTGTGTTACATTAAAAGCCACGCAGATGACCTTGGTCGTAGCTTGAGGGGGGGGGGGGGGAGGGGCGAAGGGTGTGGGGGGTGGGTGGATGGGGGGGGCGGAAACAAGAGTAATTTTAGTTCATATTAAGAAAGTGTAGTTGGTGAGAAAAGTTGGAGTTACAGGGACAGGAGGACCGGAGTGTGGGGGGAGGGAAGTCGTGTGGCGCAGGAACAATATAGGTGGTACAATAAGGTGGTGCGAAGAAATAGAATTTTATATAACCCGTATTTTAAAAAATCATGTACATAAAAAAGAAATGTATAGAACGATAGAGTTTAAAGAAAATAAGACGTGTAGATTTAATTTTTAGTTGGGTTTATAAGATAAAGTTGTTGACCCAATTTAAAAATTAATTAAAAATAAATGAAATCCATAAAATTACTAGAGTAATAAATTTAACCCGACAAAAACAAAAATACTTGAAAGAAGAAATCATCACAAGAACGCTAAGTATTAAAAAAATTTAGAATCAAGTCTAGAGATACAGGCTACATCAACTATATATATAATTAAATTTATAATATCATAGTCACAAACAGAAAAGGCTCCAGGTGTAAGGGTTATATCTAATGTTTATTTAGAGATTTCTTTATACAAGCGTTGTTTTTCTCTTTATTATCTAGTCTTATTGGTTGTAGTGACAAACCAAACCTGCTCGTTGGCACCACAGACGATATAAGATTTTTTAAAACTGTTTCTTTTTCTTATTTATCGCTAAAAGACTTTGTTTTTGTTTTCAATATTTTATTAAACGGAGAGAAGCGCCAAAAAGCATCATAACACAACAGAGTCCATATCGTAACACAAACAACTTTTTTGTTTCTTTTTCTTTTGTGTTGTCTTCTACATTTGTATACGTTTTACTGTTTACTAAGTTAATATCCGGCCTGATTTACAACTATGCGTCAAATGAGTTAAGACCATGAGCTCCTATCTTGTATTTCCTTTTTTCTACATAAACTAAGCTGCGACGGGGCAGCGTGCGCCTACAGTCTCTGTTGGCAGCATTTTAGGTAATAGTTTGAACGTCGGCTAGGTTTCTACATATCTTTTTCTTGAGCATCAACTTTTGCTCCTCTTGGGTCGCACTTTTTTTTTAAAGATATGAAAGCGTGACCTAGGAGGTAGACACACCCAATCAACATCTTAATCATTAGGTATCTTCTAAACTCAGGTTCTCAAGTTTTTCTTTTATGTTTATTCTTATCTGTGTATGCCAATATTATATTTGTTCTGCATTCGTTGTCTTTTTTGTTCATAAAGTATATGGCGCACCAGCAACTTCCCGTGTTGTAGCGTCTATCCAGTTTTCTGGCCCAGCCACCACCTCCACCACCACACTGGGCTGTCTCTATTACACCTAAGACACGCTAACACATACTTATTCTACTATTGTTCTGTGGTCTTTGTTAAATTGTGGCTTGTTGTGCGTCGGCTTTTCCGACATTTATGTCTTTTAATCTAAGGCCGTTCTAGGTCTGACAACCCCCGCAATTAAAAACACAATCGCCGCTATTTTTTTTTCTTTTTTTGGTTAAAATGTTAATTATTTATAATTTATTAAAAATGTTTTTTTTTTACATTTTTTTTATTTACTTTTTTGTGTTATATTTATGGAATATTGATACCGATCATCCCAACTATCACGTTTTCAAAAATATTCAACCTTCTTACAAGAATAGTTTCCTACGGAGAGTAGTTTTATTAAGGTTGTTTTAGATGGAAAATTTAGTAACGGTATTTTTTTTTATTTATTTTTTATTTGTTTTTTTAAGGAATTTTTTTAATGGGATTGTAAGATCTAGTGCGATAAATTTAGTTTTCTTGGACATAGTTGGTCTGTTTTATATTGTAAGGGCTGTTAAATGATTTGTGAATTACGCTTTAGGAATTTACAATTGTTTATATTTTGTTTGTGTTTTGATAGTTTTATTTGACTGCTTCTTACTGAGACAGGCTACGAGACTTGCTGGAATGAGCCAAACTCTAGCTGATGTGTAGAGCAGTCTAGGATATTACTGGCTCTGCCATGATGTTTATGTTATTTTTTAATGAGATTAAAATGATTAGACAAAGATTGGATTACTTGAAGAATCTGCGAACTTTTTTTAACTATTACTTTATTTTGAAAACCACTCTACTGAAGTTAAGACCCATGGGGAGGATAATCTTCCTTTTGGTTTTATGAATTGGGTCGCTTATATTAGTGTATCACTTTGAAAAAGAAGGGTTAGACTTTTGAGGACAACGTGACAAACAGAGAGGGGGCTGGGGTATGACATAGCCAGATAGACGAGAGCCTAACCCGCCTTTTTGATGACTCAAAGGCTGCCCAACTCTCTCAGTTTCTAACCTACACAGATTTTCTTTTTTATTTAAAGTTCATTTTCTTTTTTGTGACTATTTTTTTTTTTATCATTTCTTTTACTTTTTATTTTTTTTTGTCTACTTTATTAATTTTTTTGGTACATTGCTATTACATTTTGTCTTTATACTATTATTAATTTTGATTTTTGTCCTTTTGTATCTGTCTATTCAAAACTGAAAAGACTAAAATACACGAAAAAGATATTTACTAGATATTTTTTTTTTTTCCTAGTCTTAAAAGACGTAACCATAGCACACAGGCTCAGGCAATCAAACAATGCCACCAAACCCCAGATGCAAGCATTAAGCATTAGTTTTTTTTGAATTTTAATTATTTTTATTAGCTGTATCCATAATAACTATTGTTAAAGAACTTGGTTCTGTTTAAATCCTTTTTTAATAAATTAGTTTTGTATATTTTTTTTATAATATTTTTTTATTATTCTTACCTAGGTATTCATTATGAATCCGTTTTTTTTGTATATAGCAATTTTATTTTTTATTTATTATTATTTTTTTATAAATTAATTTTTTTTTTTTTAAAGATAGCTTTATAAGATTATATCTAATTATGTTTTCTTTACATTTTATTTTCTCTTTCCCATCTAATATATTTATATGATGTGAAATAATTTTTCTAATATATTTTGTGTGTTAAATAAATAACGATAAGTAACTTTTATGTTTCTTATTACTATTAAAGTTAATATTATTTTATATTCTATGATTTATATTTTTCATAAGTACATTAGATTTTCTGTTTTATATTTTTTTTTTTTGTATATTTTTTTTGATTTTTTAATTTTCTGTTGTATTATTTAACTAATAATCATATTTTTTTAAATTTTATGTGTTTTTTTTTTTTTTGTTTTTCTTTTGTTTTTTATTTTGTTTTTGTATTTATAATGTTAAAGTTATTTTTTTAAGTTTTTTATAGATATAAGTTTTGTTATATTCTTTTTTTTTTTTTTTAAATCGATTAATTAATTTGTATCTATCTTATATGTTTGGGGTAATTTGTTTTTTACGCATGTAGATTTTTTTATTTTAATTTGGGTTTTTTTTTAATATGGTGTATTTGATTTTTTTTAGATTTTTTTTTTTTTATGATATTTACAATGGGGTTAAGACTTTATCGTAAATTTTTTTTTGTATTATTTTTATACTCTAAATCCCTCTTTGTATTTCCGGATAATATCGTTTTCACTTATCAAAACGTATTACCAGAGCTACGAGGCGTACATATGACAAGGGATATAAGAGCGATTTTGATTTAATAAGGATTTAAATGTATCACCAATCATGATTAAAACCCAGCCTCTGTACCACCTCCCCACATCGCACCTCACTCAACTAACCCTACACGCTCTCGCATCCAAGCAATCAAAAGATCTTCCCAACTTTTTGAACCAATGCTGAGCGCATCAGACAATCACACAGATTTCCGATGCCCACGAATACTTAATTTAGAACCCCTACCCAAGGTTTAACCCACGCTCCTCAAAAAAACCCAACAACGCGATCCCCATTATATCAAATCTTGACTCTGCTTACAAATCCGAAGAACTCTAAGCTAGTTTCTTTTTTATAAATGACGCTATGCTATCATTCCCACCCACCCCCCCAATCCCCCCCTCCCCCACCCCCCAGCCCACACTCATTATGTTTCTCTTTAAGTTTTAGTTCTTCACTGCTATACTTACATGATGTTGTAGTTTAAATCAGATCGCTCCGACACTCTTCTGTTATTTCATTATAGCAACTTATATCATTATGCACAAATATATACTCCCCGCTTGTCTTTGTGTGAACACTGTACAGGAATTTTCCACCTTAGAAGACGATTTGCTTAGTTTGATATGATTTTCCTGATGAGCCTTTGTCTTTTGAACAAAATCAAAAAGAATAAACAAAACACAACCAACGTTAAAAAAAAGAGAATAAATAGAAAAAATTATAACTTAAAATGAAAATACAAAATTTAAATTACCGTACTATAATTCTCATTAGAAAAACGCTAAATGTTATTTTGTGATTTAACGCTTAGCTAAACATTAGCCGAGTCTGTCTGTAGTTTTAGTGAGCCGTGTCAAGTGGTGAAATCTATCTTACACTAAACTAAGCGATAAAATACAAAAAATAAAAAAAGGATTTCGTGTTAAATTTTCATATAATTTTACTAACGTATCCATAAAAATACAACTTAAGAATTAGAATGTCAAAGGATACAAACTTTCAAATTAATAAAGAATAAAAACAAAGAAAGAATGGTATTGAACTATGTCCCTCGGAGTGGAGTAATGTTTTGTGTGTTAAAAGAGAAAAGCTTTAATTAATTTTTCCTAAGGAATGAAAATAGCCCAATAGATAAGTTTTTCATCAAATCGTCTAAAGGTATCTAAGCCTATGAATTTACGATTCTCATCCACAGGCAATAGACCACCTCACGGAAGGAAAGGCATTTGCAAAATAGGAACAATAGTTGCGAGTAAGAGTTTTGTGATGGTAAATAAGTAAGGTTGATCTTAAATTTGAAATAAATTTATTCGGTATAGGAAGAGAATCTTATTTGGGCTACTAGGCTGAGGGTGGTTGTCGACGTGAAGAAGGGTGTTAAAAAAGAGGAAAAATGGAAAGAAGGAGAGGTAGGTGAGGGGAGAGTGGGGGATTGTGATGGGCGGGTGTTCGTGGTATGTGGATAGGTATAGTAGGAATTTATGGTTGTAGAGTGTGTGGGAAGTGGCTGTGAGGAGGGGAAGGAAAAGGGGATGCTAGTGAAAATGCAGGGGGAAAAGTAAAACAAGGAGCAAAGGGGAGGAACAACACATTCCGGAGTAATCCCACAACTTTGTGACGAAATTCTAGCAAGCCAAGGCGGACAAAGATGTACGGATCCTAGGAACCATCTCGGCCACCACTGATCGACAAGATACTAACTAATATTGT
>JARSSU010019464.1:0-39264 GCA_029619165.1 Eurosta solidaginis
AATACCTTGCGTAATTTATACAGAACTGCCTATTTGTTACCACGAGACGCTAAGATGAAACTGGTCAAAGCTCTAATAATACCTCAAGTCTCTTATGGTGAACTAATATACGGTAACCTCGACTCATGTCACTCAACAAATTGCAGTGCTGGCCTTTAACAATGTTGCCCGGTTTGTTTTTTCTAAAAGAAATTGATCACATATCTTCTTATGCAATGCAGATTCTTGGATGCGATATCTATAATTTCCTAAAAATGCGAAATCTCTGTTTTTTGCATAAGCTAATACACTCACAAAAGCCGCCGTACTTATTTAACAAACTAAGTTTCTGCCAATCTACACGGACTTTGAATCTAGTAGTCCCGAATTTTAAGTACACAACGTCATCCAGAATGTTCTTTGTCAGTACAATCCGTCTATGGAACTCACTCCCATACGCAACTAAAGCTATTAGGAAATCAGGATGTTTTAAGCAGGCAGTATTATCTTTTCTCAACTCTTAACCTACCTTTTAATTATATATCTTTATCCTTGTCACAAAAATTTTGAACTGAGGATGTTTAATTGTTAAAGAATAAGTTTATTTTATTATATTTTTAACTCTTGTATTTGCGTTATATTATATTAGATTATATTATATTATATTATATTACTATACTTTTATTTTTGATAATGTGATACGATTGATGTACTATCTAAAAGACTATGTCTTACTTGTACAAAACTCAAATAAATAAATGAAATGAAATGAAATGAAATAGTGGAAATGCAACTGCACAGGAAGTTATATCATTTCCGCCAAGTTCCGAACCACTTGTGTGGAAAACAAAACACACCACAAAGTATGTAACTAAATAAAGTAAGAAAAGCACCACCTACATTGAATGATGGGTGCTAAAATTAGTTTAGCCATTTTTCCCTTACATATTGATTTTTCCTATTGATTGTTTTCAATATCACAATTCTCACTCTGTTGAAAATATTCAACAAAATAGATATACATTTAGGCGTACTATCTAAATAAAGGTTTTTATAAAAGTCTAAGAGTGGTCTCGCTTTCATGATAGAAATTGTTTTTGTGTTTTGAAATTCCGATAAAGTTTCGTCAGTCTTTTAGCTTGGAATCCAAGCAAGAATAAAGTAGTGTTATATAGGCTTTAGATACTACAAACAAAGGAGAAATTAAAATTGTTAGAAAAGACTATAAAATTTAGGTCGCGTCAGACTCAGACGCGAGTTCTCCCTAAGTACTTTCATGACATCACCATTAGGTATCGTTACGCTGCCAAAATTGGCAGCAACGCACAGCTGTCTCACTCCAATGAGTGGAAGAGTTATCAGCTGACAGCGCTACAACTTGCCACACTCGATAGTGTAGGCTACTCCGCACCCGATCATTCTGCCGTATGACTGCCGGCTCACACGACTTCTTGTCCATTTCATCATAAGGACACCCTGCATGGGAGAACCCTAGGGTCAAAAATATGATCCGATCGGTCATACATATTGCAAAAACGTCCACAATATTCCGCAAACGGACCCAAACCCAACTTATGGGAGATCTCCCCTCAGAACGAACCACCTTTTCCCGGCTTTCACCATGCGGGGGTAGATTTGGCAGCTTTCGATAGGTTTGTCGCTCGGCGAGGATGTCCAAAGAACATCTACTCCGACAACGGAACCAACTTTGTCGGAGCCTCCAGAGCTCTCCGCTCAGAACTCAAGGCATTTCCTGCGTGATGCGCGCAACCAAACCCTCTCTCAATATGTCCACCAAAACCCTGACATGGCATTTCATACCAGCAGCCGCTCCTCATATGGGCGGACTGTGGGAAGCGGGAGTTAAGAGTTTCAAAACTCATTTCAAAAAGATCGCATCGGATCATAAATTTACTCTCGAGGAGTTTCAGCACCCTCCTGTGTAGGATTGAATCCTGTCTCAACTCTCGACCCCTAAGCCCGTCTTCCAAATGACCCGTCCAACCTGGAGCCACTTACCCCCGGACACTTTCCTAGTCGGGGGCCACCTGCTAGCGCCACCCGAGATTGACGTCAGCGAGAATCGCGCTTCACTCGTCAATCGATGGGAAAAACTTAAGGCGCTTCATCAAACCTTCTGCAAACGGTGGAAAACGGAGTATCTCACCGAGTTGCAGAAGCGCGTTAAGTGGAAGCATCCACAATCAAACCTCAAACAGGGGGACCTAGTCGTCATTAAGGAGGATAATCTGCCCCCTAACGAATGGAGACTAGGTCGGATAGCCAACCTTCACTATGGCCCCGATAACCGAGTTCAGTCTCGAACTGGATACGGCAAGGGACAAACCACCAGACCAATCACGAAATTGGTCCTACTACCACCCTCCAGTGAGGGTGAGGGAGACTTGTAACTCCCACCCGTTATAACAAACCGCGTAACCCAGCTCTCGTTCACCCCGAACGAGGCCAACAACCCGCCTAACCCAGCTCTCGTTCACCCCGAACGAAGCCAACAGAACCCTACCGCAGAGCTACCATCTGCCACAGAACCTAAACGCCCTCGGCCAAAGGCACGATGCCAACAGAATTTAGGATACAAAGCATTCAGTTTACGAATAGCTGACAAGTACTGAACTGCATTAATTGCTTCGAACATTTCTTAATTTTATGATGAATTTACTAACTATGCCATGATCTATTAGTGTGGATGAACGCAAGTAATTGTATGAAAGGTACGGACACATATACACATCCGAAACCTAATTTAAAATTCATCGCTCCACATCAATGGGACCAGCAAAGCGATTCGCATAAAAAATGTAATTAAGAAACAATGGAGATGCCATAACGACATGTATTCATTGAGTACGTTAACTTACTCACTCCGTATGTTCGGAACCTACGTCTCCATTTAAGAATTTGTGGAATCGTTTTATATTTGGAATATTATGTGCATGCATCTTATTTGTAATATTCGTACCTCGCGAGGTAATACCAGGCGAACGTGTTCCGAATATTCTAAGCACTTCAAAGTTCTACATTCAGAAGAAAATCATAAGAAAGGAATAATGTTGACTGCATTGACCTATCGCCTCAAGTCTGGTAGGAACACATCCTATATACATATACCGTCGGGATGTAGGTTCCAATAATCATACTAAAGGTGCTGTAGAGTTTTCCGCGACTGTTGCATTGGAAGTTGAAGGAAAAATTTGTATGGAATACGATTGTCAGTTTATCGATGAGGAGTTAAGTACGAAAATTAAGATAATCTTGGTATAGGTAAAAGAATATTTTAAGTTGTTGACGTCAGTATTTTTGAAGACATCTGTTTTCAATTTAACGATGCTAACGACGCCGAAACTTAGTAAAAGCACAATCGGTTTTGCAAGCAAAATCGTTGGGTCAAATCCCGCATAGTTAAAAGCTAGTGAATTCCCATCCCGTTGCCCCATACTTCAAGTTATTCGAATATAACTCACCTAACTGTACGATTACCATCGAATGCCGGCGAATTGTTACGGCGGCAAGACCACAGATAGGGCGCGCTCGTAATAATGGTGGGGAGAAAAGAAAAGAAAATACACAAACGAATTCGTTAAAAAAAAAGTACACAATAATGTTTATTGAGAAAGTGAATGCAAATTCAGAGTTAATCCAATTAAAAACAATTCAGGATTTGAGTTTACGCATGCGCGATCTTTTTATTTCGAGCCGGGAACAGTCAGTGACTCGTAGTCAGGAACAATCACCGGAAGAAGGTGGCGGGCATACTCCTGTGGGTAGCCGCACTCAATCACCGGCTCCCAGCCGTGGTACCTCATCGGCGCCTAGTCGTAATACGTCGCCTGTCAGCCGCGAACACACTCCTGTTGCCAAGCGTGGACCAATCCCTGCTGTCAGCCGTGGAAACACTCCCGCTGGTAGTCGGGATCACTCACCTGGCGATAGCCCTGAACGTTCACCTGCTGCCAGTGATGGGTACCCATCGTATGGCAGCTCTGATAATTCGTGTACTTCCAGTCGAGGACATACACCTCCTGGCAGCCGTAGTCACACTCCTCCTGTTGGTGGAAATCAAACGCATGCTATCAGCCGTAGTAATTTACCTGCAGTCAGTCGTAGTCAGGTAGAGTAAAGGGACTTGCATGAGCAAGTGCAAATTAAAGTAGGAACATTAGAAGGCAAAGGCCATCAACCAGACTCTGAAAAGTTACGCGAAGATCCCATTCTACGCTTTTCTGGGTTTTACCCCGAAGAAGGTCCTGCGTTTCAAGTATGCTGGCAAGCTTTCAATACAAGGCGACCTTACTGCTTGCCAGTTACTGCCTCACAAAAAGCCTACACAATTTCGGTAGATCAAACAAGTGCCGAAAAGCCTCCACTAAACGATTTGCTACAATTGTAAAGGACACGCCCCCGCGAGGACATTATATTGCAGATAAAGCATCCAACCGTTTCAACAACAGCGCAAATTGCCATACCATCGCCAACACGTATTACCATACCCAGTCAACATCAGGCGCAGCAGCATACAATCACCGCTATGCCTGTGGCTACGTATAATCAGCAAATTATCAGCGAAATAAAACCGCAACAAATCACGCTCGCTCAATATCAGGCCCAACAGTTACAGCAGCAGCAACGAGCTCAACACCAGCTAGCCGTTGCCGCACAACAACAACAACAGCAACCTCAAGGAGATACACGCTACAAACTGCCTGAAACGAAATTGGTCACTGTACCAGATTCGGATAAGTTACAATAGAATATTGTCGAGCGAAAACGTCGTCGCTTGGCGCGCTTTGAACGCTCACGTATATCCGTTCAAGATGCAAAGCCTACTGCTATTATAGACAAGTAATTGCATACAATTGTTTATCCAACCAACATGTGTACTCAGCAGCGAAGAACAAGATCTATTATGGAAATGTCGATTTTATGTGTGTTCACATCGTAAGACTTTAACGAAATTTCTAAAATGTATCAATTGGAAACTTAACAGGAAATCTTGCAAGCACTTTCCTTATTCCAATCAAGAAACCTTACATATTTTTTCCTTTATCGCTTGAATTAGATTTGTTGTACCGGCGGACCAGTCGGTTGTACCCCCAGTCTATTGCGTCTACCTAAAGTGTGCCTGCACATAGTTCAGTGATAACAAAACACATACTGAAGGTTAATTGACTCACGTGTATTTTGAATTTTACAAATTGCGACAATCTCGACAAGGTGACTATTTATTGAAGGAATAAAATCAAAGGAAGGATTGTGGATTACAACCGATTCCCTATGTATTAGTTTCAAAAAACAATCGGACTACGATATGCACAGTAACGGTTTCACATTTTGGATTAATTTGTTTAAACATTTATATAACAAAACATCTTACACCTTACCAACCCAAAAACAGGTCCATTGCTTATATCACACCGGAGCTTCTTTAAGGCAAGTTTCCATCATTAACAACAGCCCACTTATTTTGTGCGCCGTTACTGGTAATTTGTGCCAATGGACGTACCTGACACGCTGGCGCATTGTCTTCGTACGCGTTATGTCTTTTCGATGATATTTTATCTCACAGTCTCCATCCATATTCTTGACCCCCCTTTTTCCGATCTTCTATATTGGATGCATCAACTTTGTTCTTAAAACGATCGGAAATGTCGATTCACGACCATACAAAGGGCGAACTTTAATCCATTTCCCAAAGCATAATCCGCAACACATTGACCGGCTATGCCGGTGCTTTCGATAATACCGTCATTGCATGATACACGATTTGTTTCATGTGAATTGTAGGCTGCCCCAGGAAATTGTTAGCTTCACAATTCACGAATGTGAAGATACTGTGCACTTATTAAAATATGTCAACGTAAACGACTTGTTATAATAGCCTTAATTGTCGGTATTTCCTGGAGAATAAAAAGAGAAATCAATTCATAAAAATATTATCATCACTTACGAGCTTCCATACTTACGCCCCCTTGCCTGGTTAATAATTTTATTTCTACTTCGGAAAAATCAATCTCTGGATGACCTTTTATAAAATCACCGCATCCAAGCACTTCGGTCGTATCTGAATAATGTAAAATACAAACTAAATTATTTAATAAAATTAAACGTGACGGATCTCACTTCTATGACGCGACCCTACCACAAACGTGTAATACAATCGATAGTAGTTTCATTATAATCACGTTCGAGACCTCTCGATAGATTAGTCCGCCGATTCTCTGCGTTTGTTAGTGGAAACAAGTCTGTGGGCAGGCAAAAGATAACTCAAATTGCCGAGAAGTACTGCGAATAACACCGCAGGGTGGTACCTTGCTTTTCACACCGCAAACAAAGGAGTTGAAGGGCAGCAATGATTGTGGGGATATTGCATTCAAATTTGTAGCCACGCAAGGCTTGATTTTGAGAGGAAAAGTCGAGCCGCATTTAAAAGAAGTTACAATTATTTTGTTTTATCCCAACAATCCAGAATTTAGTGCTAAAACTACACTAACGAGTTTTAAGTGTGAATTCCAATTCGGACCTATCGATGGCACGCTTGTCGACGAATTGAAGGCTTAAAAGAAAAATGGAAATTTAGTAACAAAATTATCACTAAACCGGCAAGTCTACTCACCACCGCGTGCTTTTACATTAATGATTTTCTTTGCCATTCAGGAAGTGAAAAAAGCGTAGAATATGTCAAAATTCTACACTTCACTTCTGACAGTCAAGCATCGCAATACGGACATAAGGCCTCATGCGCAACTACACGCACTCCATGTCACGCATAACATGTCTCTATCAGGCATTCATTTGGTCGAGCTTTAAAAGACGTAAGTCCACGAATTTTAACATCAACGGCTATTGCGTCGAAGATCATGTTGAATAGTGGAAATGCAACTGCACAGGAAGTTATAGCATTTCCGCCAAGTTCCGAACCACTTGTGGGAAAACAAAAACACACCAAAGTATGTAACTAAATAAAGTAAGAAAAGCACCACCTACATTGAATGATGGGTGCTAAAATTAGTTTAGCCATTTTTCCCTTTACATATTGATTTTCCTATTGATTGTTTTCAATATCACAATCCTCACTCTGTTGAAAATATTCAACAAAATAGAATATACATTTAGGCGTACTATCTAAATAAGGTTTTTATAAAACTCTAAGAGTGGTCTGGCTTTCATGATAGAAATTGTTTTTGTGTTTTGAAATTCCGATAAAGTTTCGTCATCTTTTTAGCTTGGAATCCAAGCAAGAATTGGCTTTAGATACTACAAACAAAGGAGAAATTAAAATTGTTAGAAAAGACTATAAAATTTAGGTCGCGTCAGAACTCAGACGCGAGTTCTCCCTAAGTACTTTCATGACATGACCATTAGGTATCGTTACGCTGCCAAATTGGCAGCAACGCACAGCTCCAATGAGTGGAAGAGTTATCAGCTGACAGCGCTACAACTTTCCACACTCGATAGTGTAGGCTATTCCCGCCAGGGTTGTGTTGAAATCAACAAACACTCCTCAATTTGTGCTTCTCACACAACATGGCCCAAATCAACACAAATAGTGTTCAGAGCAGCAAATAAAGGCCTCTTTATATCTGTCGCGCATTTTATCTGCACGACGTCGCTTAAACGACGATCTGATTTACCAGCTCTGAATTACAAAGAGCCGTGACAACACACGGATTTACCATGATATAGCGCCTCTAACCGCATTTTGCCTGCAGTAAACAACCAACAAAAAATATAGTTAGTCAATAATCTTTATTTTTTTTCCACTCGTCTTATTGTTTCAGCATCAGAATCTTTTTTCTGATGAAAATATTTTCAAAATTAAAGATACGCTTTAGGCGTATCTCAATGAAAGTTTACTAAACCTAACAGTGGGTTCAATCACTAGACGTCATTATGTCGGCAGAATAACTTAATCAGATTATTCATCCCAAATAAACCCTTTGTCCCGAGTACGCCAACCACAATCTCAGCCAATAAGCTCCTGGTACCTGCTCATACGCCCCCCAACCCCCTGGAGTTAAAAAAAAATAATAAATTCCAGAATGACGGGCTTCTCGGTCAAATGTAACAAGACGGAGCAACGCGTCGACTCCTTCACAGTCTCCTGTCGGTTGTGCCAGAATAATCATGGGATATGATTATGCCCGTTGTACAGGGGAATGTCGGCAGAAGAACGCCTCCGGGCTGTCCTAATACACCGGCACTGCCCCCAATTGTTTATCGCCGTTCCACCGGTTAAAAATCTGCCTTAGCAGCGACCGGTGCCACCGCAGCCCGGGAACCACACCACACTACGCTGCACATGGAGGACGAGCAAGCACGGCCACGCCCGATCCCCTGCGAAAGCACACGGCGACGCAAGCGACGACGAGGTGCTATCGATACACATTACCGAGGACACATGATCGTGGCCCCAACAGGTAGAAGAGGAGGAAGGAATGTCGCGAGAGGGCAGCAGCCTTAGCCATCGCCCCAACGACCAGCGGAGAAGCACGATCCTTCCGACCACTGCTTCAACATGAAAAGCGGAAGGCAACCCAGGACCAGAAACGCGATCAGGGACACATGAAACACGGGGATGGCGCGGAGACACGTCCTTTCCGCCCATCGCACCGCAATGCCAGTTGGCGCCGGGGCGGCGCGGAGCCGAGTCCGTTCCGCTCGACCCGACGCTCCACTGGCAGAGCGGCCCCGTATCAACCATGCAAGGAGGTTGCCACCACCACTATCGTTCCACATCAGGCGCACCCCACCGGCTTCAGGACGGGGCGCTTACGGGAAACCGACGACGCAATGACGATCACGCGAGCATTCATTGCTATTGCTCCTACATAGGGCTGCCAGACGTCCCGGTTTTCCGGGACATGTCCCGGTTTTAGGCCATTTGTCCCGGTGTCCCGGTCCAACCCTAAAATGTCCCGGTTTTCGTTAGGTGTCCCGGTTTTTAAATCTAAATAAAGAGTCATGAAATCTATCAACTATTCGGTTTGCTTATAATGTGCGCTCCAACTAGTCTGAATACAAGTACCAATGACCGACTTTAATTGTAAAATTCTAGCGTCGCTAGATAGTTGCACATTGCGTAGTACACATATATAGATGTAAAGTATTCTTCCTAATTAGCTAACATAACTAAAGAAAAGGAGAGAAAAACAATTTACTTAAAATAGTTCAATATCTATATGCGATACCGTTTATAATGCTAATGCGGATTGAATTTTTTCTCTTGTTTCATCTCAATGGACAAAGGAAAGAAATTCGTTGAATATCAGCACATTAGACCATATTATTCAATGCAAATTCAACTTAAGACTGACTTGCACAGGATTTTACAATTATATTAAAAATAAGCCAGAAGTTTTGCAATAAGTTCTGTGCAACGAAAAATATATGACTGTTTAATTTTATCCTTTTATATATAAATGAAAGGCGCGATAACCTCCGAAGAGATTTTAGGCCGAGCTTCTCTTCCAATTTTCGTCGTGCTCCCTTTAATTTATCCTACAAATTGGCCGGACGGGACCTACATGTTTTATGCCGACTCCGAACGGCATCGGCAAGGCAGATGAGTTTTCACATAGAGCTTGTCATGGCAGAAATACACTCGGAGTGCTTGCCAAACACTGCCGAGGGGCGATCCCGCTTAGAAAACTTTTCTTCTAATTGAAAATACCTTATTTCTAAAATTTTGATGTTGCTTTGCCCGGGGTGTGAACCCGAGTGTATTTCTGCCATGACAAGCTCTAAGTGAAAACTCATCTGCCTTGCAGATGCCGTTCGGAGTCGGCATAAAACAAGTAGGTCCCGTCCCGCCAATTTGTAGGATAAATTTAAAAGGAGCACGACGCAAATTGGGAGAGAAGCTCGGCCTAAAATCTCTTCGGAGGTTATGCGCCTTACATTTATTTATTTTTTTACCTTAGAAGCATTTATTTTGAATAGTAGTTGTGATTAGCTGTTTTAGAGTACCTGGAAGGTATATCATTTGTTTATGGTTTTATTTTTGTGCTGTGTAAATAAAAAATAATACTTATGTGCGTAAATAAAAACACATTTTATTTAATAATTTGGGAAAAATTTAAACAACGTGACATCAGGACGGGGAAATTTTTCCCAAATTATTAATAAATTATAAAATTAAAAAATTGCTTCAAATAAATGTTTTCATACATTTAAAAAAAGCAATATGGGCAATCCCCGATTATTAAAAATCATACAAACAACAAAAATGGTTAATTCGTTGTAGTTCTATAAATAGAACGAAAAACAGCAACAAAACCAAAGTTTCTTTGAAAACCGCCGTACCAAGCATAGCTTTAACACATAATTGCATACAAAGTATGCAATGTGTAAAAGATTAAAATATGCAAAAAGAAGGCAATTGGGTAAGACTTCACAACAGGCATGACGTAGCTGAATGCGTTTACAACCATTTCAACTATCGTAGGGGTGCGAGTTCGACTCCCACTCCCGGGAGAAAAGGCTTTGAAGAGATTTACAAGGTATAATCGAAACAGCTGTCGCCTTGTCCGTCCTGATGTCACGTTGTTTAAATTTTTCCCAAATTATTAAATAAATTATAAAATTAAAAATTGCTTCAAATAAATGTTTTCATACATTTAAAAAAAAGCAATATGGGCAATCCCCGATTATTAAAAATCATACAAACAGACAAAAATGGTTAATTCGTTGTAGTTCTATAAATAGAACGAAAAACAGCAACAAAACCCAAAGTTTCTTTGTGAAACCGCCGTACCAAGCATAGCTTTAACACATAATTGCATACGAAGTATTGCAAGGTGTAAAAGATTAAACTACTGCAAAAGAGAAGGCAATTGCGAAAGACTTCACACAGGCATGGACGTAGATGAATGCGTTTACAACCCTTGCAACTATCGTAGGGTGCGAGTTCGAATCCCACTCCCGGTGGAGAACAAGTTTTGAAGAGATTTACAGGTATAATCGAAACAGCTGCGCCTTGTCCGTCCTGATGTCACGTTGTTTAAATTTTTCCCAAATTATTAATAAATTATAAAATTAAAAACTGCTTTCAAAATAATGTTTCCATACATTGAAAAAAAAAAAAAAAAAAGCAATATGGCAATCCCCCGATATTAACAATCATACAAAAAAACCACATTTTTATGTTTCTTTTTTTTTGCTTGGGGGGGGTGGGGGGCGGGGGTGTATATTCTTGGGAAATTTTCAAAGGAGTCCCGGTTTTACCACATGGGAACATGGTTAGCCCACTCCTACAGCGATCATACCGATTAGAGGCAGGGGGGCGCTCCACTCTGGTGGGGCACTCATTGATCCTGCGCGGCGACGTCCGGATAGATGCGAATCTGCAACGACCTCCAAACTCGAACGCTTAATACGGCAGGACTCACGAAGTGCACACTAGTGTTGCGCGGGGAAATATGGGACCGAATCGAAATCAAGACCCAGGCAACGGTAGGTAGAACGGCATAACGCCGTCCCAACCCAAACGCGACGGTTGATCCTCCCGGTTCGCCGCACCATTCCAGTTCATGGAGACTCGCTGACCCGGCACGTGCTATCGATCTGCGCCGGTTCTCTTAAAACTCGGGCTACGTGTACGCCACCATTATGCTTAGTGGCACAGCACGCAACGGTCAATGCGGCTCCTCACAACAGCCAGAACGATACTTCGACTGGTCGTCAGTAGCGTTCCAGGCATAACGGTTGGGTAGCGTACTACGCGTCTAAACAGCTACATCCAGCTTATATAATTACCTAACCTTTTCACCAAAGAGAGAAAAAAAAAAATTACATCTAATAACCAGGTGCATTAAAAACCAAGCAACCCCACGTACATGAACACTAACTTTCCTTTTTTATTCACAGTTCCGCCCAGAGAGGCTGCATTAGTGGAGACCGGAAGTTCACAGGAGATCATATTGGAATTTTAATTTATTAAAGCTATCACCTTGGGACGGTTGCTGGCGTACTCATCAGTTTGTTTTTGTTCTTTCGAGTTGCTCGCCGCAAGGGGGCCGGCGTTTTTAGGCCACCAGTCTAAATATTCCCTACCACCCTAATGCACATTTTTGGCAATATTATTATTTACCGGTAACGGCCCACCCCTGCCGAGAGCTATCTTTGAAGGGGAAAAGCTCAACGAAAGTTAGCTATCGGCAGGTGCCGCGGACTTGTTCGCGGTCTTGGCTCCTTCTTCTTTTTTGGAACGTTCGAGCGCCAGCAGCTATCTCACAGGTGAGTTATCCTACCAAATATCCATTTTCTATATATTTTACCTTAATAATTGGAGATTGTCATTTTCATTAATATTAATAATTTGAGGTTGTCATTTTGATTAATATTCACATTAATAATTCTCGTAAATGTTAACTTGCCAAGTGCATTGTGAACTGTGCAGTGAATTAATTTCATAATTTGCGATTGTCATTTAGTTACCATCGGCAAGTAAATCACTTTCATAAGTTGGAGTTTGCCAATGGTAGTGTGAATTAATGATTCTATTGCGTGCATCTAATAACTCATTTCCATTGTTTATAAAGTGAATAAATATTGTTATCTACTCGTGACTAATTCTCTTTATTTTTTTCTTTTATTTGCGTGCGATCGCGCCCCACGACCCGGGTGCCATATTCCCCCCGCAAACACCTACGATAGTTGAAATGGTTACAAACGCATTCAGCTACGTCATGCCTTAGTTATTGTAAAGTTTTTCCAAATTGCCTTCTTTCGCATATATTATTTTCTACACATCACATAATTCGTATGTAGTTATGTGTTATGCATGTTTGTAAGGCGGTTTTCAGAGAAACTTGGTATTTGTTGTTGTTTTTGTTCTATTTATAGAACTACAACGAATAAACCAAATGTTGTCTACTTATATGAGTTAACCGGGGATTGTCCGTATCGCTTTTTAAATATATGAAAACATTTATTTCAAGCAATTTTTTAATTTTATAATTCGTTTAATAATTTAGGAAAAATTTAAACAACGTGACATCAGGACGGACAAGGCGACAGCTGTTTCGATTCAGTTCTTGAGAGAGTTGAGCAGTTGTGAGAAATGTATCACTGGGACGATACATTCGTAATTCTTGTGGTTCTCAGTAGGTTGAGTGGTGTTGCAAAGCGATGGGCAGATGCTCAATCAGCATTTAGGAAATGGAGTGAGTTTGTGTCAGCATTTTTGACAGATTTCCCATACGTACAGCGTTGACAGATTGACGACGCCGTCGTCATTTTGACGATTTTGAACTAGAATGACGCTTGGACGATTTTGTAATGAACAATGACGATTTAAGCCTGCCTTCTATGTAGGATTTATTTTAAATTTTCAAACACCAAGAAATAGGTCCAAAAATGTTGATTTTAAATGAACACTACAGTAATAAATATTGAAGTGATCAACTTAGCTCGTGAAAACGGAGTGGTGATGATATCATTGCCTCCACATTCCACCCATAAAATACAACTGCTAGACAGAGCAGTCATGAGCCCACTCAACACTTATTACAGTAACGAATTAAAGCGTTTTATGAGAGAAAATGGACGAAAAGTTAATCAATTCGATTTAGTTGGTCTCTTTTCCAAAACGTATTATAAGGTTCAGACTGGCCAGGTTGCAGTTAACGGTTTCAAATGTACTGGTATATACCCATTCGATCGAAATATTTTTACTGGTGCAGACTATATTGCTGCAAATGATATGTATGAGCACGTAGCTGCCGAAAACTCTGAAGTTTCCGAGCAAAATAATGCAACTTTGCAGACTGAACGTACTCTTACTTCACCGACATCTTATGCAAATCGAGTGATGTCTCCAGAACCTGCGGCATCACCAGTAAATGAGTCGTTTCACCATGGCGGATTTTACCATTGCCAAAGATTAGAAAGCCAGTTGCTACCGGAAAAGGAAGAAAGTCAAAGGCGACAGTATTAAAAAATCACCATATAAGAATCAGTTGGAAGAAAGTATTCGGAAGATCCGGGAAAAAGTGAAGCCAAGAATTAAAAAAGAAAAGGAACCTTCAAAAAACCACCAGCGAAAGCTAGAAAAGCTGAATGTGAAAGAATTAACCAGTGACTCCGGAGTAAGCATCGTCTACGCAGAAACTAACCAAGGGGATTTTTTTGAAATGCCTCCAGGGGAGCAATTTGCTCCTTTTGTGAAAAGTTATAGAAGGACGAAAGAAATATATCAGAATGGAGTGCTTGTTTACAGTGCGATACGGTTTGGGCTCATAATGTCTGCATTCCAAAAAAATCCAATTTTTATTTGCGAGTCTTGCACAAATTGAAGTTTTTAAAGCAATTTTGATATTTCCAATAACTTATTCATTTTTAATAACAACGAGCCAAGGAGGCAATTTTATTTTATCGTTTCAGAAGCTATTAACTTTTATTAATAAAATTGGTAAATTTTAAAAGAAGTTATTTAATATTTTCTTTAGTTAAACTGATCTGGTTATTATTCGGGTTAAATGGTGTATTTTACCAAATTAGCCTACATTTACGTACCACATTACCCGCCAATTTTTGATGAAGCGGCATTTCGGGCTCACCCGAATTTCGTCTTATAAATTGTAAACTGTTTGTGGTATACAACCTTTTGATGAAGTACGCTATAGATGATATTCCACCAAACAAAATGTGATGAAAAAGAGGTGAATTGGACTTTTGGTTAGGCCAAAATTACCCAAAAACTAAACTCTATACCACAAATGCCGCAGTTCCTCTATTTTGAAGACATTTCTAAGGTCCTCCACAAGTTTTTTGGAAAACTACTTCTACTATCAAAACAGCTGACTCTACATGCGCTTTTTCTAATTTATGTGCATTCGTTGCATATCTAATGAGCTTGCCACACTCTTCAGCGAATATAGAACGATTTTTTTCTAAAATAAATGTAAACAAAACAAAAATCCGAAACCGTCTGAAAACTGATACATTAAAAGGAATACAAGATTATTTAAAATTGAATATTTTTCCTGTCGTAATATTGAATCGCAAATAAATATGCTAAAAAAATGAACGCGAAGATGTATCACTAAGAAACTAAAATGATATAGGAGGTTCGATTCGAGCTCAAAGAAAACAAAAAAAAATAATTGTTAAAATTACTGAAAACAAGTAAATTTTGTTTGTAATACAAAATTTATCTTTTAAGACGTTTTTGTTATTTATAAAATAAAACGAAATGAATTGAAAACGATTTTATATGTTGTATGTGGCAACAAAAAATAACAATCAAAAACAATTTTCAGAGAAGCGCTTTTAAAGTTAATATTGTAGAATGAAATCCGGCGAATTCAATCGTATGTCCCCGTTCGTCCTAACTCAACTTTGGTTGTTATTGGTTGTTGCCATAGATATGACGATTTTTTACGACTTTTTGTGCGGCGTCTGACGACTTGGAAAAAAATATATGGCAACGCTGCATACGTAAGTAATTCGGCTGATACGCAAATTCGCATGATGAATACAACAATGAAAAAGAGTGAAACATTGATTGAGTATTAATACAATATGCTTGCTATAGGTCGTAGAGGGAATATTGATGACTGCTCAATAAGTAGATATATTATAAACGGATTAGCCGATTACAATTTGCGTAAAACATTGAATGTAATGAAGTTTTCAAAATGTGCAGACTTGTTGCAATCTCTTTTAAATTTATCTGCTAATGTAGAAGGTCGAAATGAAAGAATTTCTATGCAGCAGAGTTCGCATATTTTGGGTGATATTAACAAAACAAACAAAGTTGGACCGATATGTTACAACTGCAGGGAAAAGAGGGCACATAGCTAAGAATTGTGCGAAGCCAAGAGCGAAGAGTGTAGCAAAACAAACTGATCGAGTACATTGTATAGCAGGTGAAGAGCAGGAGGTTGGTAAGCTAACTGTAGAAAGTGAGACAATAATAAATAAAATCGATAACGAAAAGATGTGTATGGAATTGTGTAAAGATATTTTAATTATAGGCAAACTAGAGGTGAAGTGTAAAGCGCTCATTGCTTCGGGTAGCAGCAAATCCTTGATGAAGCAGTCGATTGCCGAAAAGTGCGGTTCATGTGTTATTCCTTGTAATGAAAAATTTATGGGTTTTGCTGGTGGTGAAGTTGTGTGCCATGGACAAATAACAGTACGCGTTAGGTTTGATGACGTTTTACGTATGGTCGAATCTCTTGTTATCAATGATCCAGTGATGATGCATGATGCACTTATTGGAATCGACGTGCTAGCTAAGGGAAAGGTTGTAATTGAAAATGGAGCGTGTAGAGTTACGGCAATTAGTAGTGATGTTTTAGATACTGGTAAATCATTAAAGGCTAATGTGGGTAATGAATTGGTTCATTTAGTTAATGCATATGCGCATTATTTCGGCGAAAAGTTGCATGAGTTAGGGAGGTCCAAAACGTTTAAGATGGACATTAAGTTGACGTCCGAGGGGCCGGTAGTTAGAAAACCATACGGCATTCCAATCCGTAAACAGGGTGTAGTTGAAAATATAGTCGGAGAGTTGTTGGATTTGGGAATCATTAGAACATCAAATTCACTGTGTGCATCACCAATCGTTTTGGTTCGAAAGCAGAATGGTGAAAACAGACTCTGCGTAGACTTCCGTGGGCTGAATGCAGTGACTGAAAAGCAGCCGTGGTTGATGCCTACAGTGGATGGGGTTCTGGCAGCATTGTTTAGAAAAAAGTTGTATACCACATTGGACCTTATGTCTGGATATTACCAAATTGAGGTAGAGGAAAATTCTAAACAGTTTACAGCATTCGCAACGCCCACTGGACATTTTGAATTTAACAGGATTCCATTCGGCTTACGAAATGCTCCGTGCGAGATGAGAGAATGATGTCACAGTTAATTGAACCTTTAAAGAAAGCAGTTGTCAGTTACGTAGATGAAGTAATTATCGCCACAGATACTGAAGAAGAAAATTTACTCTATTTAGAAGAATTTTTGAAAATTATTCAGAATGAGGGTTTGACATTAAGGTTGTCAAAGTGTTCTTTCTTGAAAAACGAAGTAATGTTCTTAGGGCATCAAATCGATGTGAGTGGCATTAGGCCAGGAATTTTGAAAACGTCTGCCATATAGGAGTACTCAACTCCCAATCAATTAGAAGTTCGTACGTTCTTGGGATTGACTGGGTTTTTCCGGAAGTTTGTTCCTGGGTATGCGCACATCGCTAGGCCCCTCAACCATCTTACGAAAAAGACCGTCGAACTCGAATGGAGTACAGACTGTGAAGAAGCATTTCGATTATATATGAACTTAATTACCAGAGCACCAGTACTAACGATTTATAGTATTACGAAAGAGCACGAACTTCATACCGATGCATCGAGTATTGGCATAGCAGCTATACTACTACAGAGAGAGGGTAACGATTTGAAGCCAGTAGCGTATTATAGTCGAGCATGTACTCCACAAGAAGCGAATTACCATGCGTATGAATTGGAGGTATTGGCAGTTGTAAAAGCTTGTGATCGATTCAGAATGTTTTTATTGAAGATTTTACCATTGTTACGGATTGTCAGGCAATCACAACGGCGAAATGGTCCACGCCAATGAAACCAAGGGTAGCGCGTTGGCTCTTGAGACTTTTCGAATATGAGTGTACGATCGTACATCGGGCTGGGTCGTCGATGTGTCATGTCGATGCCATGAGTCGTTCGCCCGTTGATGGAGCGCAGCAAGTTGGAGATATATGTGCTAAGGTTTTAACATTAACCACCAGTGACAGGGCTTGTACGATGCAAAGGCAAGATGCCAAGTTAAGCGCAATTGTTAATAGTTTGCAGAATGATGTTGATGGCCGACGAGGTGACATGGCTACAAATTCCTGTTTGAAAGAAAATCGACTGCATCGAAAGGGTGAACACGAGTGCTTATTACTGGTCGTTCCAAAGTGGATGCGGTGGCGTATACTCAAGATGTGCCATGATGACGTTGGACATCCTGGTGTTGACGGAGTTATTAAGAGAATTGCTCAAAACTTTTGGTTTCCGAGAATGCGGAATTTTGTCAAAGGGGTTTATAAAATCATGCATCGAATGTTGCTACTACCGCCAGCCACGGCGTAAGGAGTGTGAATTTTATGCGATGGATATACCGCAGTTGCAATTCCAGACACTCCATGTAGACCATTTAGGACCGTTCGTGAAAAGCCGACGTGGCTACGCGTATGTGCTTGTTGTCGATGCACTAACGAGGTATACTGCAGTTTGCCCAACACGTTCGACGAAGACGAAACCGGTAGTGGACGCATTGAATCAGCTGACCCTTTATTTGGGTTTACCACAACGAATTGTGTCTGATCGGGGTACTGCGTATACGTCAGCCGCATTCAGTACATTTTGTCAGGCAAACAATATTCAACACATTCAGGTGGCAGTGCGAACGCCACGGTCAAATGGCCTCGCAGAGCGTGTCAATCAAGCAGTCTTGGCCTATTTGAGAACATCGAGCAGTGATGCAAAGGACTGGGACACACATCCGGATGCTTCAGTGGTCACTAAACACAAAGGTGAATGCAACAACGAAATTTTAACCCATTGACCTGGTTTACGATTTCCCTTTGCGTGATCTGAGCGGAAATAAGATTTGGGCAGCATTACAAGCAGACGATCACGAACTACATATGCAAGGGCGACGTGATGAAGCAATTCGCAATATCGAAAAAGCAAGAGTTAAGTGGAAAGAGAAATTCGATGCAAAGCATAAAAAGCCTGTGCCCTATGAGGAAGGATCTTTGGTCTTCATTGAAGCACCGCCAGAGAGTACAGGCGAATCTCTAAAATTGCAACCTAAGTATAATGGGTCCGTATGTCGTAAAGAAAGTGTTGCGATTTGACCGATATGTTATCGAAGATTTGGAGGGCATGCAGCGGACTCAATGAAAATACAGTACCATTGCCACATCAGACAAGATGAAGCCCTGATGTGCTCTGTTTCCAGAAATTGATGAGGGTGGTGATCCTGAAGGTGATTACCAACCAGGGTAACTCGAGACGGGTTAATGTCAGGAGAGGCCGAGCTGTCATCGTGCACTTTCATCTTCATTGGCAGCCCTGTCCTCTCACTTCTATTATTATCTACTCATTCATTCTTTATATTCATTCTCTCTTTACTTTGTACTGAAATATTATTCCGAGCTTAAGTTGTATCATTTTAATAAATGTAAATGGAGTCATTCGTTAAACTGAATTCAATAAAGTTGGTCATCCCAAACTGTCGTAGTGACATCTCTCCAAATATCGAAATATACAATGCAAAATTTTTTTATAAGCTTTTCTGATCTGATTTTTGATAGTGCGAATAAAAGATACTTATTCCACCTTTTAACTCAACATTTCGCCAAATTTCTTGCCATCATCAGGAGTTAAGATATCTCTATTTATTTAGTAAAAGAAAGCGAACATTACAAAAACATAAATAAGTTTTGTGTGCTTTTTTACATACATATATATACAGATATGTAAGAAGACGGCGAACATGATTACACATAAAGCAAAAATTACACACAATAATGTTAATTTTGCACTTATTTACATATAAATGTGTTGATTTAATTATTAAAATTTGTAAAAACAATTAAACTATTAAAACTAAATAAAAATCGATACCATCGTTTTTGTGGTAAACTTGTCACTATAAAAGTTATAAACATAATAAATGTGAAGCGGCAATATTGTCAATGTCTTCTCTTCTTTTAATTGTCTGTTCTCTTTTCTGAAGTATTCGAAGGCTCTCCATGGTGTATCGCGTTTTTTCTCTTTTCTCTTTGTCCAATATTCTTGTATTTGCAAAATCAGCTGTGTGGTTGGTCGTTACCGCGTGTCTAGATAAAGCTGTACTTTGTTTTTGTTTGCGTATGTCGGCTTCGTGTTCAGCTAATCGCGTACCTAGTGTTCTTTTAGTTGTGCCGATATACACTTTCTTGCAGTTTTCGCTATCGTTGCCTTTGCACCACATACCTTGTTGTTGGATATCTATAGCGCTTTTTGTTTTTGTAAAAAACGTCGCTAGAGTGCAATTCGATTTAAATGCCAATGTTGTGTGGGATGTTTTCTTATTATTATAATCATGTGCGAGATTTTCGGTGAGCCTGAGAATGTATGCGACACTGAAGTACCGCTTTATTTGGTTGTCTATATTTGGGGTTTGTTTTGTTGTGTTGTTTATGTCCATTAGTTTTTTGTCGATTAAGTTGTAGTCAGAGTAGTTATTCTTTTTAAGCATCTTTTTAATTTTTCTTGCATTGGCCTCATGAAATTGTTGATGGCTGATTGATAATACTTTATGTATAAAACAAACTTTGCTGTTTTAATTTTATATTTAAAGGGCTGAGAAGAAAAAAAGTTAATTAGGCGCCTAGAAGCCGTTGGTTTAGAGTACCAATCTAAAATGAAATTATTGTTATTGTTGTGAATGCGGGTGTCCAAGAAAGGGATACTGCCATTTACTTCTTTCTTTACAGTGAATTTTAATTTGTTGTGGTATTTGTTGAGTGTATCTAAAATTATATTTGCGTTGTTCTTTTTAATAATTGCGAAGATGTCTACGTATTTGACTTGAAATTGGATTTGTATGCTGTCGTGTTTTTGGAGTTCCCTGAATGTTAAGTTGAGTACGTCGTCCATGACTATGTCGGCAATAGTGGGGGAGAGGGGGTTGCCCATGGGCATGCCATAAGTTTGTGTATACATCTTGTCGTTGTGTGTGAAGTAATTGTTATTTTTGAGGCAGAAATCTAATATGCTTTGGAACTTGCTCTTAGACTAGGGAAGAATTTTATACATAAAGTATTATCAATCAGCCATCAACAATTTCATGAGGCAAATGTAAGAAAAATTAAAAAGATGCTTAAAAAGGATAACTACCTTGACTACTTAATAACCAGTTTAATCGACAAAAAACTAATGGACATAAAAAACAGAACAAAACAAACCCCAAATATAGACAACCAAACAAAGCGATACTTCAGTGTCACATACATTCCCAGGCTCACAGAAAATCTCGCACATGATTATAATAATAAGAAAACATCCCACACAACATTGGCATTTAAATCGAATTGCACTCTAGCGACGTGTTTTACAAAAACAAAAAGCGCTATAGATATCCAACAACAAAGTAATGTGGTATATGAAATACAGTGCAAAGGCAACGATAGCGAAAAACTCACACAAAGTGTATATCGGCACAACTAAAAGAACACCAAAGATTGATCGAAGAGTAAAGATGTTGCAGGCGCAAACTTCGGTGGAAAGCAGCGGAGCGTAACAAAATTCTAGTAGGTCACTTCTACCACACCACAAACTTTAACACAAGTTTTGACATAACTTAAGCACACAAAATACACTGATTGTAGTTTTTGAGTGTAAAAATGTAAATTCTGAACAGATTAGCTGAATAAAAAGTGTACAAATAATTGTTAAATAACAAATACAGACAGTGGTAGTTTAACAAATTCTGCTGTGGTAAGTGGTGAACGTGACCTACTGGAATTTTGTGAAGCTTGCTTCACACTATTTTTCGTCCCTGCAGCATCTTACTCTTCGATCAATCTTTGAGAACACTAGGTACGCGATTAGCTGAACACGAAGCCGACATACGCAAACAAAAACAAAGTACAGCTTTATCTCAACACGTGGTAACAAACAACCACACAGCTGACTTTGCAAATACAAGAATTTTGGACAAAGAGAAAAGAGAAAAAACGCGATACGCCATAGAAAGCCTTCGAATACTTCAAAAAAGAGAACAGACAATTAACAGAAGAGAAGACACTGACAATATTGCCGCTTCATATTTATTATGTTTATAACTTTTATAGTGACAAGTTTACCACAAAAACGATGGTATCGATTTTTATTTAGTTTTAATAGTTTAATTATTTTTACATATTTTAATAATTAAATCAACACATTTTTATGTAAGTAAGTGCAAAATTAACATTATTGTGTGTAATTTTTTGTTTTATGTGTAATCATGTTCACCGTCTTCTTACATATCTGTATATATATGTATGTAAAAAAAAACACACAAAACTTATTTATGTTTTTGTAATGTTCGCTTTCTTTTACTAAATAAATAGAGATATCTTAACTCCTGATGATGCCAAGGAAATTTAGCAAAACGTTGAGTTAATAGGTGGAATAAGTATCTTTTATTCGCACTATCAACAATCAGATCAGAAAAGCTTATAAACATTTTTTTGCACACCAAACAAACTTATCGGTAACAAAATCTTGGAAATCGAAATTTACTGTCGTGCACAAAAGCGCGCCATCTGTAGGAACAAGTGTGTAAGTGCTCTAAAACACAAACCAACAAAAAATCTTAAATAGAATTAGTTTTTGACCGGCCCATTTTTTGTGGCAAATTTCACTTACACGTAAATACATAGGTCTTTATATAACAGATTCATTGTTTTTTATTTTATTTGCTTTCAAAAAACATGAAATCATGAGTTAACTTTTGTTGAAACTAACTAAATGTATTAATAACAATTAATGGCAAATTGCCCGAAAATGTTTTTGCATTTGCAGACTTTATCCTCATTTTAGATAAAGTACGTCTTATACTGAACAAAAAAAACATAAATTTGCTACAAAAATATAACATTAAATTTTTTATATTGTCTTTTATGCTAATTTATTTTATTTCTTATTTATTTTATATAGTTTTTTATTTCAACTTAGTTTATTATTATTTAAATGCAACTTGACTGCATCGAAAATTGAAAAAAAATACAAATTGGTCAAATTTCGACCACAGGCGATACTAGTATAAATTATTTTGGATTACACCATCTACAATATTAAGTCAATTACGTGGTAGGTATCGTGTCGAACTTTGATAAAAGTACACTGCCGTATACAACAGAATTATAGTATTTTACATTGAAATACATTGGCACATAAATTCTAATAATTTAAATTGCTAGAGTTTTCAAATTTTCCGATGGTGCATTAGTTGTTGTATATATACGTAATACCCTGCTTGCTTTGGTTAGCCATCGAGAATGTACAACTGGTTCTGGGTTTATGTTAGCTAAATCAACTGAAACAGCACCATTTGAAATTGCTTTGACCATTAGATATAAATCTGTAAATATAAATGTAGATAATTCTCGTTCTTGTTCATCACTGATCATACAAGGCATATTTTCCAATGCTATTGGTTCAAAATCACTTACCACCTGAAAAATACATTTTTTACATCAATTTAAATTAGATTAACTTTGCTATAATTTTATCTGTATCCAGTTTTTCTGGTTTTTTACTAATATCGCGGTTTTCGGAGTAACCGCCAAAATTTTTTTCACTTTATTTGCTTTTCTTCATCCTTTTTTCATATTTTGTTGCCGTATGGAGGATCTGCGAAAATGTAGCAAAATGTATGGTGAAAAAACCCATCTAATTTATGTACATACGTTCGCAAATATATAGACATTTCTCAATAAATATTGTTTCTTTCAGCTGGAATTTATTCGTGGTCTTGTACAATTAATTGTTGAAAAACTCGCGGTCGATATTGAAGAAATAAGTCACGATGGACAACTTTTTGCACATCTACTGGACGAGATCTTAGCTTTCGAGTCTGAACTTCGCGAAAATTTTGGCTATCCCAGCAGTTTTCCAAGTGTGATAAGTGTTGTAACGCAACCAGCCTATTTACTTAAATGGATTTCACTAGAAGAGCGTTGTAAGTAGTTTATTACATTGTTGATAGATTATATGGTTGATCCAGTGTTGCCTAAAAATTTTACAAAAATCCCTAAAGCAATTAAAAAGTATTACAAAAATTACACTTAAATTTGGTATCCTCGAAAGCGGTGTCGCTATATAGCGGCCGGTACATAGCGGTAAAGTATGTTGTCAAAAACGTTGCAATTTAAAGTAATTATGTGGAAACTGAAAATACGGTGTAGTTCTATTTTCGAGTTGCGCATTTCGTTTACACAGGGTAACTCTATTCATGCAAATATTTGACAGTCCGTTTCAAATCGTTCCTCTTTCCTCGTAACCTCTCTAAGTAACGAGTTTCGTCAACAAAACTTTCTGTGCATTAATGCCGTATTATGGAGTTCATAAGGTCTATTTCTTATAGCATTTCACTTTTTATAAAAATTTCAAAGTACCCAAAATTATTTACATTAATATAGCTTGCTCCAATAAACTTCATTAGCAGCGTAGGTAAGATGGAAGAAAAATCAGTGGATGGAGAAACTTTTTCGTATCATAAATTTTTTTAATTATTATATCAATTTGTCATCTTCAAGATCGGGTTTGTTATTTTTGTGAAATGTATATTTTACAAGTTATTTTAAATTAAATTATTTTACATAGAAAGTGAGTTGTAAGGTAGTAAATACAATCCTGCAAACAAAGGATTGTAAAATAGTAAAAACAACTCTTGGTAAAAAATTCAACTCTTTAGAAGAAATAGAACTCTGTGTAAAAATACAACTCAGAAAATAAAGAAAAGGAGATGGTGGACTTCCGGTTCTTCATTTATTATCCAAGAAGAAGAAACGCCGATCGTGTTTCATTTTATTCGCCAACATCGTGGTACTCAACCAATTTTAATATAAAATTTACAGAGTAAATTAGAAAATAACAGAGTTCATAGACCTTGTACCCGTCTATTTCCAAGTTCATGCCGGTTTATCATCCACACATTGGAGGTTTGACCTTTTAGGGCCAATTTGTAAGTTTTTATTTATAACTCATTTTTTAATTTTGTTATTTTAATTTTATTCTAACCAGGTCACTCATTTTCTATGTAAAATAATTTCATATAAAACAACTTATAAAATAAAGATTTTAGAAAAATAACAAACCGGGCTTGAAGACGACAAATTGTTAGTGATTTACACACCTCTAAAACCAAAAAAAAAGAAGCCTAGTAATTTTTGGTAACCTCGGAATTTAAAATAAGAAGCTGGAAACTTGTATACGCTTTGATTTTGAATTCTGTATGGTGCATTAAAAGTAGCAATAAAACGCGCGTGAGCGTCTTATAGCATTTTCAGGTCAAATGAAACTTTATTCAAGTCAAATGAAACTTTTTTCATTTTAAATGAAACTTTTTTAAAGTCAAACGAAACCCTATAATGCTCTGCTAAGGTAATTGGCAATATATTTATATCGTGCTTTATAAAGCTATTTATCAAATTTTTCTTTAAGACGACAACTATATCTAATTAACCACATTGAAGGCTAAATTTTTGCACACATTTTCTTTGTGAATTTAAGCTGCAGTTAAGGTCGGTTTTTTATACTCAGTTGAGCAGAGCTCACAGAGTATATTAACTTTGATTAGATAACGGTTGGTTGTACAGGTATAAAGGAATCGAGATAGATATAGACTTCCATATATCAAAATCATCAGGATCGAAAAAAAATTTGATTGAGCCATGTCCGTCCGTCCGTCCGTTAACACGTGAAATTTGGCATGTACGTTCCTGAGCACTCATCCCAGATCGCTAATTGAAATGAACAATATCGGACTATAACCACGCCCACTTTTTCGATATCGAAAATTTCGAAAACCGAAAAAGTGCGATATTCATTACCAAAGACGGATAAAGCGATGAAACTTGGTAGGTCAGTTGAACTTATGACGCAGAATAGAAAATTAGTAAAATTTTGGGCAATGAGCGTGGCACCGCCCACTTTTAAAAGAAGGTAATTTAAAACGTTTGCAAGCTGTAATTTGGCAGTCGTTGAAGATATCATGATGAAATTTGGCAGGAACGTTACCCCTATTACTATATGTATGCTTAATAAAAATTAGCAAAATCGGAGACGACCACGCCCACTTTAAAAAAATTTTTTTTTAAGTCAAATTTTAACAAAAAATTTAATATCTTTACAGTTACTATAAGTAAATTATGCCAACATTCATCTCCAGTAATGATATGGTGCAACAAAATGCAAAAATAAAAGAAAATTTCAAAATGGTCGTGGCTCCGCCCTTTTTCATTTAATTTGTCTAGGATACTTTTAATGCCATAAGTCGAACAAAAATTTACCAATCCTTGTGAAATTTGGGAGGGGCTTAGATTCTGGGACGATAACTTATTTCTGTGAAAAAGGGCGAAATCGGTTGAAGCCACGCCCAGTTTTTATACACAGTCGACCGTCTGTCCTTCCGCTCGGCCGTTAACACGATAACTTATCTGAACTCACTTTGTATTGGTATAACAAATGGCCGAAATCCGACTATGACCACGCCCACTTTTTCGATATCGAAAATTACGAAAAATGAAAAAATTCCATAATTCTATACCAAATACGAAAAAAGGGATGAAACATGGTAATTGGATTGGTTTATTGACGCAAAATATAACTTTAGAAACAAACTTTGTAAAATGGGTGTGACACCTACCATATTAAGTAGAATAAAATGAAAAAGTTCTGCAGGGCGAAATAAAAAACCCTTGAAATCTTGGCGGGTATACTGTTCGTGGTATTATATATATAAATAAATTAGCGGTATCCAACAGATGATGTTCTGGGTCACCCTGGTCCACATTTTTGTCGATATGTGGAAAACGCCTTCATATATACAACTACCACCACTCCCTTTTAAAAGCCTCATTAATACCTTTAATTTGATACACATATCGTACAAACATATTCTAGAGTCACCCCTGGTCCACCTTTATGGCGATTTTGGGCAATGAAAAGAAAAGACCTTCACCTATAGAACTAGGCCCCACGCCCTTTTAAAAAGACTCATTAACACCTTTCATTTGATACCCATTTCGTACAAACGCATTCTAGAGTCACCCCTGGTCCACCTTTATGGCGATATCTCGAAAAGGCGTCCACCTATAGAACTAAAGCCCACTCTCTTAAAATACTCATTAACACCTTTCGTTTGATACCCATATTGTACAAACGCATTCTAGAGTCACACCTGGTCCACCTTTATGCCGATATCTCGAAAAGGCGACCACCTATACAACTACCACCACTCCCTTTTAAAACCCCCATTAATACCTTTAATGTGATACCCATATCGTACAAACACATTCTAGAGTCACCCCTGGCCCACCTTTATGGCGATATCTCGAAAAGGCCTCCACCTATAGAACTAAGCCCCACGCCCTTTTAAAATACTCATTAACACATTTCATTTGATACCCATATCGTACAAACACATTCTAGAGTCACCCTTGGTCCATTTTTATGGCGATATCTCGAAAAGGCGTCCACCTATAGACCTAAGCCCCACGCCCTTTTGAAATACTCCTTAACACCTTTCGTCTGATACCCATATTGCACAAACGCATTCTAGAGTCACCCCTGGTCCACCTTTATGGCGATATCTCGAAAAGGCGTCCACCTATAGAACTAAGGCCCACTCCCTTTTAAAATGCTCATTAGCCCCTTTCATTGATACCCATATCGTACAAACAAATTCTAGGGTCACCCCTGGTCCACCTTTATGGCGATATCTCGAAACGGCGTCTACCTATGGAACTAAGGATCACTCCCTTTTAAAATACTCATTAACACCTTTCATTTGATAACCATATCGGACAACAAATACTAGAGTCAACCCTGATCCACCTTTATGGCGATATCCCTAAATGGCGTCCACCTATAGAACTATGGCCAACTCCCTCATAAATACTCTTTAATACCTTTCATTTGATACACATGTCATACAAACACATTCCAGGGTTACCCTCGGTGCATTTCCTACATGGTTATTTTCCCTTATGTTGTCACCATAGCACTCAGTTGAGGTATGTAATGTTCGGTTACACCCAAACTTAACCTTCAGTACTTGTTAATAAATAAAGTAGCAGGGTTAAAAGCTAGGCAACTTGTATACTACAGTTTAACCTCCTACCGAAAATGAGCACCTATATTTTTTACTTGTATCTACTCCTTTTATATATCGTCGGTACAACGCCAAGTCTCGAATGTGCCATTTTTGTATAAACGAAATATTATATATGTCAAATTTTGCAAAGCCAAAACAACAATGCATTTTTTGATTTAAAAATCATTTTTCAATTAACATTACTTAGTGGTTCACAAAAGTAAACCTTCCAATAGTGGCTGAAAAATATAAAATTAAATCTCTATTAGTTAAATGTCTATTTTTAACAATGTCTTAAGCGTTTTTTCTCAACACCTCAAATATGCACTTTCGTGACTTTGGCATTGGACCGACGATATAAAGCGCATTCTTCTTCTTACATATACTTCGTTAATAACGTAGGATTAAAACATCGTAGAGAACAAAGAGAAGGAACCAAAGAGCAGGGTGTGAGCGAATTTCCTATTCACTGTCTGACACCAACTAACACATCGGTTGAATCCTCTGTATTATGCTTTGCTCTTGTAGAAACCAGCGACTTACCAAACAACATAGAACGATAGCAAGGTATTGAGAGAAACATTACTTTTCCCCAGCTATATAGTAGAGCATGTGGACTGTGGAGAGATCTTTTTTAACTATGCTGAAAAACATAACCGTAAAAAGTGATCTTTTCTACTCTGTGGCGCAGTCACATTGCACTTCACTCGTTTGGGCCTTTGAAAAGCAAAAACAAATATTCCATTATTTTTCATTGTATATTGCATTTAAATGTATACTTAGAATATATACATACTCGAATTTATATACATACATATATATTAGGGTGCTTTTTTTCACCATCACTTTTTTCCTTTACTGCTACGCTGACATTTTGTGGGAAATACCTAAAGAAACATTCTTTGAAATTTTTAGCTCTTAATATACATATTTAGTACTCGCCCTCCGCGTATGAAAATTTCTCATATCAAATACGCGTCAACTAGGGTTTTTATACTCAGCTGAGCAGAGCTCACGGAGTATATTAATTTTGTTCCCATAACGGTAATCCATAACGGCATAAACTAATCAAGATAGATATAGACTTCTATATATAATGAATGATGAAAATGATCTGGACGAAAAAAGAAATTCATGTAGCCATTCATGTGTCCGTAAACACGATAACTTGAGTACGTTTTGAAAGTTTTGCAAGGCGAAATCAAAAGCCTTTGGAACCATGGCAGGAATACTGTTCGTGGTATTAAATACATAAATAAATTAGCTGTACCCGACAGATGATGTTCTGGGTCACCCTGTCCACATTTTGGTCGATATCTCGAAAACGCCTTCACATATACAAGTAAGGGCCACTCCCTTTTATAATACTCATTACCACCTTTCATTTGATACCCATATCGTACAAACACATTATAGAGTCACCCCTGGTCCACCTTTATGGCGATATCTCGAAAAGGCTTCCACCTATAGAACGAAGGCCCACTCCTTTTAAAATACTCATTAACACATTTCATTTGATACCCATATCGTACAAACACATTCTAGAGTCACCCCAGGTCCACCTTTATGGCGATGTCTCGAAAAGGCGTCCACCTATAGACCCAAGGCCCACTCCCTTTGAAAATACACATTACCACCTCTCATTTGATACCCATATCGTACAAACACATTCTAGAGTCACCCCTGGTCCACCTTTATGGCGATTTCTCGAAAAGACGTCCCACGTATAGAACTATGGCCCACTCTCTTTAATACCTTCCATTTGATAGCCATGTCATACAAACACATTCCAGGGTTACCCTAGGTTCATTTTCCTACATGGTGATCTTCCCTTGTTTTGTCTCCAAAGCTCTTAGCTGAGTATGTAATGTTCGGTTACACCCGAACTTAGCCTTCCTTACTTGTTTTTAAATTCCTCTATCTCAGCGGTTTTTTATGCGATTTCATTGTTTCAATAAACAGATTACCAAATATGAAAGGATGTTGAAAATTGCTTAGCCAGTGCTGTACATTAAAGCGATTTTTTGTAGATCCTTTCATTCTGAGTCTTATAAGCGAAGTATGCTTTCATTTGACTTGAAAAAAGTTTCATTTCAAATGACCTGAAAATGCTTTAGTTGCAGTTGAGGTTTTTGGCAAATATCTCGCGACGGACGAGTTTCCCAAAAAAGTAACCCGATTTAACTGAAATTTAGTATCTGGGCCCCACATTGTGGGGAGTTCAGCTGTTGTCGTTGTTGTAGCGGTGCCTCGCTGGCATCAATATCCAATAACGGGAGTCCAAGGAATCTTGCAGCTCCAATAGGGGTGGATCAGAGAGAAATGGGTGTTAGAGGCGTTGGCTCCTCATGGCAATTGAAAAGATGGTTGGTTGGTGTCCTGTGGGGACACGTTGCAAGCAGCACATACATATATTATATCTCTGAGGACCTTTGAGGACCCTTCTTTTCATACGGCTAAGTTTTCGGGTGCCGTATTTCCCCAAAATGCTTGTGGACATGACTTCTAAGTCCCTAGGAGGCGGGGCTTCTTCAATCAGATGCCTGCCCGAAGCCTAGGCATTGAACAGAAACTGTTTGTTCAGCATTTCCTATCTCCCCTAATGGTGAGTACACTCACCTCACTATGTAGATGGTTTCCTAGGGACATAAAAAGACAGCCCGTAGCGGTTCTGAGAGCGTTGTTTTGAGAGACCTGTAGTTTCTTCCAATTAAGAACCCCTTAGGCTCGGCGACGCATAGCATGCAAAAGCGGTCGGCCAAATGCTTTGTAAGTGGTAATGACAGTCTCTTTATCTTTACTCCAACTGCTGCCGACACGAAATTTAAGGATTTTAGGAACAATTGCGGACGCATGCTCGCCAAAATGTAGATGCTGAGCGAAGGTGAAACATTTAAACTACTTGTTGAGTGTTCAAATCGAATTGATTTTCTTTATTGAACAATAGCCTCTTTTATACTAATATTTCCTATATACCATTTACATAAAAATACCTATTTACATCAAACTTACAAACTAAAAGTTTATAAATGCATATATGCAAGTCAGCATATGCTATGTACCGCAATAACCTATTTAGATACATATGTTGTTGTTCTTGTTGTTGTATTAACAATAAAAGACAACACGCCAAGGCTTTGGGGAATGTTATCGATGGTGATGGTCCTTTGCCGGTACGTTCCGGTAACAAAGCACCATTAAGGTACTAGCCCGATCATCTCGGGCACGATTTATATGACCATATTAAACCTTCTAGGCTATACCACCCTCCCCACCCTCTAATTCCATGAAACACTTGGGGTAGCCAGAGCCTCGGCTGGTAATGAGGTTGACAATTGGGTTGGAGAAGCTATATATTGCGCTGGCAACCCCTTGAGAGGGTTGCGCTACTCAACCCCTTGACTCATTTGGTATTTTAGTCGCCTCTTACGACAGGCATACCTACCGCGGGTATATTCTAATCCCCCTAACATACATGTGTGTGGTCAATGTAACAATTTAACAAACGTAAACAAATATGAATCAGATATGCAAGTAGGCATAAATGCAATGCATGTTGAACTCAAGTGGCTTTCAAACTAAAAGTATATAAATTCATATATGCAAGTCAGCATATGATATGTACCGCAATAACCTATTTAGATACATATGTTGTTGTTGTTGTATTAACAATAAAGACACAGCGCGAAGGCTTTGGGGAGTATTATCCTTTGCCGGATATAGATCCGGTACGTTCCGGTAACAAAGCACCATTAAGGTACTAGCCCGATCATCTCGGGAACGATTTATATGACCATATTGAACCTTATTGGCTATACCGCCCTCCCTTTCCTCCAATTCCATGAGAAACTTGGGGTCGCCAGAGCCTTGGCTTTAATGAAACAGGATTCGGCACGGGTAGTGAGGTTGACAATTGGGTTGGAAAGCTATATATTGCGCTGGGAGAGGGTTGCGCTACACAACCCCTTGAATCAGTTTGGTATTTTAGTCGTCTCTTACGACAGGCATACCTAATGCGGGTATATTCCAATCCCCCTAACATACATGTGTGTGGTAACAATTTGACAAACGTAAACAAATATGAATCAGATATGCAAGTATGCATAAATACAATGTATCTTGAACTCAAGTGGCTTTCAGTCTTTATTTTGGGTATTGGTATGTTTGATACGTGTAAGTATGTACAAGAGAATTAATGCACTGAAAGTAGAATGCATTTCAAGTCACACTACACCATCCGCCTTTGAAGAATAGTCATACACAATGTACGCGCGCTGACCATGTATGACTATTCAAGGGACACTACAAAGGTCACATCCATCATTTTTGAGTGTAAGACAGTGGGTAGCGTAATGCCTTCGACGTTAATATCCAATATGATCGACATTTGTTTTATGTATGTTAGGTTTCGTTGGCAAAGAAACTGGAGAGATTAGGGAGATAGTCGTTCATTTTATTACATAGCTCATCAGGGGGTGGGACGTGACCTGTAGTCATTACCGTGCAGTCATCGGTGCAGGATACAATTCAAATTCGGCAGATGACGGAAAGTTTAAAGACCGGGCAGATTCCTGGTAACTGACGTCCAGAGTGTGCTTAACCTGTCGAGCAAATACTTTCTGATCATTGCTAGCTAGCAAGGGAGAAGACGAACCCGATACCCCAATAAGTGATGATGAAAACACTTCCTGGCACCCGACTATGATAAATCGAGATAGCAATACCTCGGCTAACATATCACAAGCCCCAGGTACTGACAGAATACCCGTCGAGCTGTTCAAACACGGAGGCGAAGAGTTGGTAAAGGGCATGCGTGAACTACTATACAAAATTTGGTCGGGTGAGCGTATGCTTCTAGATTGGAACTTAAGTGTACTCTGTCCAATCCACAAGAAAGGCGATCCCGCAAACTGCGCCAATTACCGCGGAATCAGCCTGCTTAATATCTGGCGTACTGTGCGAAAGACAGAATCTCATATGCAATAAAACTGATTGGACCTTATTAGTGCGCTTCCCAAGGCAGTCGGTTCTATGTACCGGAGCGACTCGGGATTTTTCCCGACCAAGGACTGTCATTTCAGTCTAACCCCATTTAATTTTTTGCGTCCCTCCCACAAATTCTCATCCTCCCAGCAGCTCCTTGCATCGGGACTGCACCATATTCTCTTGCTTCGGGAAGGTATCGAATCCAATCCGGGTCCGTCTCCTGACCCCGGTCCTGATAAATGGTTTTGCTGCATCTGCCGGAAAAGACTAGTACCCGCTGCTGCTCGCGTCCCGCGGCGCCAACAACTCAAACAGCTGCTACCACTAATAACTACTATCTTCGTAGCAGAGTCGGTAGCAATGCTGAGCATCAGCCCCTGCCCGCGACTTTAATGCCATCACGATCTATGGCATTCAAACTTGCGGGCGGACAGTAGGGGGTGAGATGTTGGCGGATCAAATATAAGAAACGACGTTCTGCACAATAAACGGAGACGCACCCACACGTATGGTAGGAAGCTGTCATAGTTCGCCGGATATCTCAATCGTGAGCGCAGAACTCGTAAACTGCGTCAACTGGCAGCCGATGGTAACATTAGCCGTGTTTTTTAACACGCGTATATCCGTTTACGCTTAAACTTTATATGAACTGCTAAGCGACAAACTTTAAATACACCTCTGAAATTGCTGCGCATAAATTTTGTCCTACTAAATTTCAATACGCATTATACTCAGATGTAACTGAAATATGTGTCTTTGTTTCACCCTCTACACTAATTCTATGTATTATATGTGTGTCCACAATTCATCGCAACTGATTCAGCTATATGTTATACCCTATGGCCATCAGAGCGTTGTGTCTCCGTTTTTCGGTACACCCTGTTGCTGTAGCTAGTTGTTTAACCACAGCCGCTAGATGGGTCTCCTAAGCATTATCTAAGCGAGGATAGGCGTTTTTTTTCACGCGCAAACGAAACGTATACGCGTGTAAAACAAAACACGGCTATTGGCATCCGACCACCTGCCTATACTTATTTCGTTCGAGCGTACCGCCGACGTCATCGTTACAGAAAAAACGCACTTTCATAAACTTTAAAAAAAGAAAGTGGGACCAATACAAATCTTTTACAGCCAACCCCTTTGCTGCCCTCCCTATCCCGACTGATGCCCTCCAAGGGGAGCGTGCTTTCCGCAAGGTCTCTGAATCCGCCTCGGCACGTTTCATTCCCGCCGGGATAATTCCCGAATTTCGGCCCCACTTCCCGGCGGAGGCCGCAATTTAGCGAGAGAACGTGACCTTATAAGACAGCTCGACCCAGGCGACCCACGAAATAAGGGATATAAACCAACGCATCAGATTGCTTGTGGATGAACACAAGCGGGCGAAATGGGAGGAGCACCTAAGAGGTTGTAACCTCTCTACCGGTGTGGATAAACTTTGGTCCACCGTAAAGTCCCTATCGAATCCGTGTAAGCACAATGACAAAGTTTCCATCGCCTTCGGCGATAAAGTGCTGTCGGATTCGAAAAAATGCGCGAGCGCTTTCTGTCGTCAATATGTAATGCATTCTACGGTCGACAAAGATAGACAGAGGGCCAACAGACACGCACATAAACATAAATTCAGCGCGTCACCAATTACCATCACCGCCAGAGAGGTTGAAGATGCCATTGGTCACGCTAAACCATCCAAAGCAGTGGGCCCAGACGGCATAGCCATGCCGATGCTTAAAAGCCTAGGGAAAGAGGGTTTCAAATACTTAGCACATGTCTTCAACCTGTCTCTTTCCACCTTTGTCATACTCGAAATATTGGAAAATGGTCAAAGTGGGCCCGCTACTAAAGCCTGGGAAACCAGCTAACATAGGAGAGTCGTATCGACCGATATCTCTCCTATCGCCAGTAGCAAAGACGCTTGAAGCCATTTTGCTCCCCTACTTCCAATCAAATTTGCAGCTAGCCTGTCATCAGCATGGCTTCAGAAAACTCCATAGCACCACCACCGCGCTAAATGGCATCAGCACCCAGATAAATTGCGGTTTAAATCAAAACTCCCACCATAGAACAGTACTCGTAGCGCTAGACCTATCAAAAGCTTTTGATACGGTCAACCATGGCACGTTACTGAAAGACCTGGAAGGGTCTACCCTTCCCCCATGTCTTAAAAGGTGGACCGCAAATTATCTGGGTGGTCGGCAAGCATCGGTGCAATTTAGATACGAAACATCAAAACCAAGAAGAATTAATCAAGGGGTGCCATAGGGTGGTGTCCTATCCCCACTTTTGTTTAATTTCTACATATCTAAGCTACCTCACCACCAGAAGGAGTCACTATCGTTTCATACGCCGGTGCTGCACAATAATGGCCACAGGCCCAGGCCCACAGACCGATGAGCTCTGCAACAGAATAAACGGTTACCTCCCTGATCTCTCCAGGTTTTTCGCCTCGCGAAACCTGGCATTATCACCGACTAAATCTTCCGCGACCTTATTTACAACATGGACGTCCCAAATGTCGACCATTTTGAACATCCACGTCGATGGCACTACGCTACCGACTGTCCTGCACCCCAAAATCTTGGGTGTGACGTTTGATCAGGATCTACATTTTGGTGAGCACGCAGCCGCAATTGTTCCGAAAATCCAGAGCCGTAACAAAATCCTCAAATCCCTTGCTGACCGTACCTGGCGAAAAGATAAAGAAACGCTCATTACTACATACAAAGCAACTGGCCAGCCGTTTACGTGCTACGCGTCACCCATATGGTCGCCAAGCCTAAAATTACCCACTGGAAGAAGCTACAGGCCTGCCAAAATACTGCTCTCAGAATCGCCACGGGCTGTCTTCTTATGTCTCCAGAACACCATCTACATAATGAGGCGAGAATACTCCCCATCAGGGAGAGGAATGAGATGCTAACCAAACAGTTCCTGTTGAATACCCAGAAACCTGGGCATCCAAACAGACATCTGATTGATGAGCCAACACCGCCTAGGGGCTTAAGAGTCATCTCCGTAAGCATTTTGAGGAAATACGGCACCTGAGAACCCAGCCGTATGAAGCAAAAAAACACAAGGCAGGTCCTTGGTGAACTCCACAAACAGGCGTCGGACCTTTGCCCGGTGAATCCAGTACTCAAAGAAAAGTACCCAAAACTTGTGGAAGAGGAACGCATACTCCCCAGGGAAACGCGTGTCACTCTTGCTCAACTTCGTTCTGGATACTGTAACAGGTTAAACCCTTACCTATCCAGAATCAACCCCGACATACAAAATGTATGCCCCGCTTGCAATGTGTCCCCACATGACACCAACCATCTCTTTAATTGTAATGTGGAACCAACGCCTCTAACACCCCTTTCATTATGGTCCACCCCTGTTGAAACAGCAAGTTTCCTTGGACTCCCTTTAGAGGATATTGATGACAATTTGTGATCGGTCGCGGCTGTTAGGTGGGGCGAAGCACTGCTACAACAACAACAACAACAACAACAAGCTTATCAGTGCGCCTTCAGTACTAGTAAATCTACTATAGACCAGATCTTCACGCTGCGCCAGATCCTGGAAAAAGCTCACGATAAGAAAATCGACACTAACCATATTTTCGTCGACTTCAAAACACATTTTCTCAGGGCGGAAATAAGCTGCTTGTATGCTTCTTTGTTCGAATTAAAGCTGCCTGCAAACTTAATAAGGCTCTGCCGAATGACGCAGAGTACACCACTAGCTTCATTAGGATTGAACATCTTCCAGCCATTCGAAACCGAACGAGGACAAGGCGACTTCCCTTCGTTCGATTTGCTCAACATAATGCTGGAGAAGATAATTTTAGCAGCGCTACTAAACCGTGATGGTTGGATGATTATAAGAGCGTAAAGGCGTATGCTGATGATGTTGTTGGTCTGAACAAATGCGCCTTCTCTGGGTTCGATAAAGAAGCAAAACAAGTGAGTCCTTTCGGTAAATGAGGACAAGACGAAATACTTGCTGTCATCCAAGAAAGAATCGGGGAATTTGCGCTCTGGCAATCACGTCGCTGTTGACGGATATAAATTCGAAACTGTGGACCATTTCGTCTATTTGGGAACTACTATTAACAGCAAAAACCAATGCCATTGTTATGCGAAATGTTGAAGATGCTCCGGCCAAGAAAGTATTTCATCCCACACCGCAGTTTGGGATCAGAGGAAGGGCGAGACCTCCACTGAGTTTGGAGAGGCGGGGAGACAAAGACTGGACTCCCCTTGGGCTCCGAATTGGCGTCAGTTATCGTAAAACACGGATACCTGGCGTGACTTGTTAAGAAACGGCCAAAATTGCTTAGGCGGTTAATCGCCAATTAATGATGATGATCTGCAATAACTTATGAACAGCTTTGTGACCAACTTAATCATGAATTTGACAAAAGGCCGTCAGAATGTATATAAGATGATACGTCAACGACGTTGGCAGAAGAAGAATTAATCTCTTCTTTGCTATATTATGTGTATGCAAATAATTGCAAAATGTTCCGATATCACTGGATCAGCAGTGATTGCATTTATAATTGATGGTTTGGAAAGTGATACTGCCAATATTAACCTCCTCTTAATTGATCGCGCAATCAATGAGTTGAAGATGTTGGTGTTCCGGTACGAAAGGAAATAATTAAGCCGTGAAAGAAGAAGTCACTAAGCTATCGTTCGAGGAAACAAATTTTAAAATAAAGGGCATACAAATATCTGTTTCAATTCTCCGCAAACGGGACATATGAAGCCTTATTGCCCGTACCGAATGAGACAAAAAAGGATCCCGTTTCCGGCGCTGGGAAATGGGTCACGAACGTTGTTCATGTCCAAATCCTAAGAAAATTGACAGAAGCTGTTTAAGCAACAAGTAGCTGCAGTTAACGATTTTGAAGATGTAGATCATGATGAAGTACGTATTAAGTTCCACAATAATGAAAAAAAAATAAATTTTTAAAGTTGGTTAGTTTGATTCGTGAATCTCATGTTTTAGTTAAGCTGGTAGGAGCAAGCAGGCGTCCATTAAATTCAAATGAAATTATAAATGATTTAGATTGTTCAGCAAATTTTAAAAATGAAATAAAAACAATTCAATTTTTCGTATTATTGGATGAGCAAACATTCATGGCAGTAATTTTAGGACGAGATTTCCTGTCTAAATTTAATATATGCTTAAAAAACTAAAATTAAAATATTCGAGGGAAAAGTTAATGCAAATGAGAGAAATGTGTGGTATTGCAAATAGGGGGAAATGTAATTCACAATTTCAGCAGGTACGATCTTTTAGGGTCAATCAATGTTAGTCGGAAGATTAATTGCTTTACTCAAAGGATGTCACACTGGAAGTGTAGATACTAGTGGTATATTTTATATTGATATTTTTTTTCGATTTGCCAGAACCAGATATAAATCTTAAATTAGATAAAATTAAGACATTAATATTGCAAGATTAACAAAATCCACTCGATTATGAAATGAAAATTCATTTGACGACCGAAACACCGTTTCATTCTACCCCGCGGCGCTTATCTTATTTAGAAAAAACTGAGGTACAAACTACAATAGATGACTTGGTGAAATAGGAGACCATTAGACATAGTAACTCACCATTTGCTTCTGCAATAGTTTTAGTTAAAAAAAGGTAAAATGGGAGTGTGTATAGATTATAAGTCCCTGCTGTATTCCAATGATTTAAAAGTATGATTTTTAAAGATTTCATTGATTAAAAACAACTTACTATTTATATGGATGACTAGTTTATACCGGTGCGTAAATAAAACAAATTTTAAACTTTTTTAGAGTAAGGTACTATATTTGCAAATATTTTTATAATATAATTTGTACTATTCTTAAATAAAAAGATTTTTCGAGGAGCCAACTCTGACGCGGGCTACGAATAATTGGCCATGGGTGAAACATGAGTTGGTAAGATTGACTCCTGCTACTGCTAGTGACGACTGTCCTTGAGCTTTATTGATAGTAATAGGAAATTGGCGGCGTTTTAAATGGACAGCATATATGTCTGTACAATCGAATTCCTGGTATGTAACTTTGTTGTTTTCAAAATTTCTCTATACAATTAATTGCTGCAATGACATTCGCTAAAAGTTTTGTGATGATAAGCCTTGTCCCACTACATAAGTGAGGAGGATCCAAATTACGAAGTAATCATTATGGACCCTTATTTAAAGATCAACCGATGAGGAGGAACTCCTGATGGCTCCAAAGAGCTAGAAAACTCAACCGGATAATGCGCAGCTTGGGATTTCTCCACGGCATTAATGATATTAACATCCTCATTTCTCGAAGCCAATTATAGTTTGTATTGTTACGATTTCTATTTTCTAACTGACATTTATTTCAGAAAAAGCGTTTTTACAAATTATTTAAAATCTATGAGCACTAGACTAATCGAATA